>CM076582.1:86062901-86114587 GCA_034641835.2 Pinus albicaulis
TGAAATCCTTTACATTGCGGAGTTCTTGGGGGTTCGTGTTCAGCTGCTAACAGATGGACTGACATACTTGGGTTACAAAATCAAACCATGTGGATACCACCGGGCGGATTGGCTCTGGATGCTTGAGCGATTTCGGAAGAAAATCAGCTCATGGACTCACAGATGGCTGACTTTGGGCGGCATATACATCATGATCCAGGCTGTCCTTTCCCAACTACTGGTTTATTGGGGACATCTTTTTTATCTGCCCGAGAATATAGTGGTAGACATTAACAGGATCATCGACAGATTTCTATGGAATGGATCGGGGGATTCTCATAAAATCCACCTTGTCAGACTTTCCTCCATTTGCAGGTCCAAGGATCACGACGGTTGGGGCATCTTGGACACAAGAAACTTCAACATTGCTTTGCTCATCAAATCATTCTGGCGGGCTACCAACGGAACAGGAATTTGGTCACAGATTATTAAAAGCAAATATCTCACAGGTGATTCCTTACATTTCCTCCTCTGCCATGAATTCCAGATCCCTGCATCTTATTCGGCTATTTGGGGCAGTTTCAAAAAGATCTTGGGACATATCACGGCCAGGCTCACATGGTTGTTCAGGGATGGAAGTCGTATTCCAATCTGCAACCTGAATATGATTGGACTTGACTGTCAGACAAATCCATCTGATAGGCTTATTCATTTTCTAGCTCACCGGGGAATCTGCCTTCTATCACAGACTATTTCTTCATGGACATTTGGGGCCCCTATCTTCAAGAATGCACAACAGCTGGGACTGCATGATGAAATAGCTGCTGAATGGGATCAGATTCACGTTTCTTTAAGTGAGGCGGGACTCTGTTTTTCTGCCGGAGGCGACTGCATCATCTGGAATGGGCCGATGGCTACGGATCTTCCAATAGTCAAAGATATATACCACAGAATCAATTTTCAATCCTACTCATCTCCGTGTTCTGGTTATTTTGCACAGTTCTGGAAACGTGGGATCCCAAACAAGATCATCCTCTTTGGCTGGCTTACTTGGAGGAATAAGATCCTGACTTGGAACAATCTGGTTGAAAGAGGCACAATGGGCCCAAACAGATGTGCTATTTGTGCCCTTGCCGAAGAGACTATTGATCATCTTTTTTTTCATTGCCCTAAGGTCCTTCATCTCTGGAGATTTTTCTCAGTTCACCTTATTGATTCTGACTGGATCCCTACTGTTTTCATTGATGTCGTACACAAATGGGACTCCATCAAGAACAGATTTAGAACGCTGCCTTTCTACCTCATATGGGAGGTTTGGCTTGCAAGAAACCGACTCATTTTTTATGCTGTCCCTTTCAATCTTTCACACATTTTCAAAAATATCATGAGCTGGATCGATGCCATCCCAACAAAGCCCATAAGGCCCGCTGATGGCTCCATTCGGATTCGCCCACACGAGATTTCACTTCCAGCTCTCTTCTTTGACGGTGCTTGCAAAGAGGGCAACACTGGATGTGGTGCTTGGATTAAGATATCTGACCGAGAAAGAATCCATTTATTTTGGAATGGAGGACAGGGCTCCAATAATAAGGCCGAGTTGATGGCCCTTTGGGGAGGTCTATTTGTGGCGGCCAATATGGAGCTTATGGATCTTCACATATTTGGTGACTCTACTTTGATTGTTGGCGCCATCATGGGCCATGCACAAATACACATCCCATCTTTACAAGGCTGGATCAGCAGGGTCCGGAGGATTTGGCAGAGACTGGGATCCCCTCCCATCGCGCACATATACCGGGATCTGAACTCTCGTGCTGATAGCCTATCTAAAAGGGGTTTGAATGCTATCTTTGGTGTTATACAAATGCTCCACTACCAGGACGGAGTCCTTCAACAGGAAAATTCTATTCCCTTACCATAACTCTGTCTTTTATATGTTTTTCCTACTTCCACATTTTGTTTTGCTCTCCGATGATTTCTATTTCTAATCCCTTATCCTCTCCTTATTCTCTCTATCTACAGATCATAACCTTCTCTATTTACTGTTTGTTTTACACTAGCTATCTATCCTATTTCTTCCTATCCTTATCATCTACATGAATTTTGCTTGCTCTCCCCAGTTCCACTTTCCCTTCGACCTTTGTTTTATGATACACTCTGTGCATAAGGTCTGTCAATTCATTGGAAGCGGACCTGTTTCATGTGAGATATTTTCGCTCAGTGGAGAAGACTGCCATCCTTTTTGCTAGGTTTTTGCTCTTATCATAGCTAACTAGCGAGTAGGTATTCGGATCTGTTGTTCACAATCTGTTTCTTCCAAGATCAAACACATGGCTCGATTTCACCTCATGGCATGCGAGTCAAAACACACACGAGCCTGCCATAAGATTACATCTTCTACATCCCTACTACAGGAACAGTCCTTTCTTCTTACAGTCATCTGTGTTACATTCTTTCCTGCTCGATGGATCATAACAAGTGTACCTGACTACAAGAGAGCCTGTTTCCATTGACTGAACTTTCGGCTACTCCACTGAATCTTCTCAAGCGAGCCTGCTCACTCATTTTGCTGGTGGTTTTGTTGCCATAATTTTATAACTTCTACATCCCTTCCACAGGAACTGTCTTTTGTTTTTTGTCATATCTGATACTTTATTGCCAGATCGATGGATCATTTCAAGTGAACCTGACTACAAGAGAGCCTGTTTACATCGACTGATCTTCGGAAACATCTCAGAATCTTCTCAAGCGAGCCTGTTTACATCGACTGATCTTTGGCAACATCTCAGAATATTCTCTGAATCTTGTCATTTTGCTGGTGGTTTTGTTGCCATAAGTTTATATCTTCTACATCCCTTTCACAGGAACAGTCTTTTGTTTTTTTTGTCATATCTGATACTTTATTGCCAGATCGATGGATCATATCAAGTGAATCTGAATACAAGAGAGCCTGTTTACATCGACTGATCTTCGGCAACATCTCAGAATCTTCTCAAGCGAACCGATTCTCTCATTTTGTTGGTGGTCTTATTATCACAGCTGGGTTTTTGATATCTGGACATTTCGCCATAATAAGCGAGTCTATTTCATCTTTCTGTTTGTCTCAACATTCTGCTCCTGGATTGCTGGCACATGCATTTTGTTTTATAAGGGTGCTTATCTGTACTGGCTTATATGTTGCATTGGGTGGATTTATCCCAAAAAAAAAAAAAAAAAAGTTTTCAATGATCCCATCCTGCTTTGGTTCGACCTTCTCCTGAAGTCCTTACCACTGGATGTTGGATCTGGTTATCATCGCTGCTGATTTGATGTATTGTTTGTCATCTTGCTTTGGTTCGACCTTCTTCACCTTCTCCACAAGTCCTTATTGTGGATGTTGGATGCAGTTATCATAATTCTTGATCATTCCTTGATTTGATGTATTGTTTGTCATATGAGCTTGTTAATACAACGAGCGTTTTCCTCTGAAAAAAATAAAAATAAAAAATATATATATATGAGCAACAAGTAAAGCCTTCGTCGAAGGCTTTATGGAGGGGAGGAATTGTATGGAGTGTTAAAAGTGATTGGAACTTGGTTGAAAAACTTTAAATTTTTTTAAAAATTTAGTAGTAGTAGTGTTTAGTTGAATCATATTTTGATAGTAAAAATAGATTTAGTACTATCAAAAAAAAAATTTGAGACATTTAAAATCTTCTTAAAATTTGACAAATATAAATAAATTTTAGTATCATAATTTAGAATTTAAACTTAGTTTTGAATCTCCTAACTACATCTCAAAAGACGTTAGCTATACCTTTTAATTATCAGTTTGAAAAATAAACTAATACCTACAAATAATTGTTTGGAAAATTTACTAACACCTATTAATTTTGATGTAACCACGAACCTCTTCACATATAATGTTTCACCTTTCCTGAAACATTTTTCTAATAAGTTTGGGTGCATATAATGCTGGTAGTTAGACAGAAATAAATTATTTAACCATGTCTTTCTTGAGGTTATTCTGTGTAAAATATTTCCAAAATCTAGAACATCATTAATAACAATATACTAAATTTTTTTAATTAACAATCGCTGTACAGTCTTTGGTTTGGTTAGCTATCACATCATTAAATACTGGCGGAAAGAGACTTCTATTTTGACACAAATACTCGTTCACTGATTTTCTTTAATTCGCTGACGTACTGCATAAAATCTAAAATAAACAAAACGTGAAAGTCCAAGTTCAATCTCGCCGAGTCCTGTCACATGCCTTAGTGACAGCTCTATAGCATGTAATCATATTTTTCTTATTTTATTCTAGTAAACTGCACCATTCGGCTGCGTTGAAATTTTATGCCCTTGTCTATTTCATCTATCATTATCCAAATAAAATCAATCAGTGAAGTTCAATCTGTTGCCTGCTGGTATTGATTCTCCCTTTGCCTCGTAATTTCCTTAATTGTTTCAATGTGCTGGAATTTCCGGAGTGTTTACGCTCTGCCTTATCCTTTGACTCCCTACTATTATAATAACATCACTGGATCTATAGTCTTACCTGCCTTAGCAATGATTACGCTCTGCCTTGTGATTGACTGTTCACCAATATAATAACATAACATTACAGGATCTATAGCCTTACCTGCCTAGAGCATGAGAGATTATTGTGGCCAGTCACGGTGTAGAAGTCATCGCAACCTCGGGACAGTCGACGTTTGTTTATATTTTAGCCAAGGAATTTATCAAATATGCTGTCCTTTTCTTCCATTATTCGGTAATTAGATTATTATATATGCAGGTGTATGTAAGAGATGATTATTAACATTCATTAATTGTTATTTGGTCAAAGTTAGGTTAATGTAATTTTTAGTGATTATGATAAATATTTTAGAAATTAAATAGAATTGAAATATAACATAAATAATCTAATAGAAAATCTTTTTCATTTTCGACTCTCTTAGTATAATATAGGTAATAGACTCTTTCATCCTATAGTATTTTGGGAATTGGTTAATTCTAATTTCATTATGGAGTTGGTGAGAGTTGCTTCTTATCTTAACAATGTTCATTTTGATAATTTTAATTTTCAGAATTGGAGTTGATCACCTCATAATATCTTATTGCCTTTTTCCCCTTTGGTCATAGTTAACAGAAATTTGAAGATGTTGAAAATGTTAAATTCACCTCCAATACCTCGTGCAGGAGAATGAAAGAAAGTACAACAAGGGTAGAGAAGGTTGAGTGCACACCTTTGTGCATTTAACAGAAGTTTAATGAAGCAATAAGTATGGTTTTATGTTTATGGGCGCAACCACCTTTGAAGAGAAGGAATTGAAGACTTTGTGGACTAAACCATGCAACAACAGAGTTTTTTTTAAAGAACAGTGAAATCGGGTCTTAAGGCCCTCACCAACCAAACGACGGTTTAAAGTTTAAACATGCCAAGTATTTTTTTTTGAATTAAAGCCGAGTCCCACTGCTAGCTCAGCCAGCACGTGGACCAATCAGTGCACATCGGAACTTCACTCATCGCAACATGTTCCACCGTCTCCAGCCACGATACGATATTGTGATATTGCAACATCGCACATCGTACATCGCAGTTCCCCGCACCACCTCAAGTCCCATCGTCGCACTTGCGATGCGATGTGGTCCCCACCAGCCATCGCTCGTCGCTTCATCGCACTCGCAAAGTCCTTCACTCCACCACATGACTTATCATTCACCGCGATGCGATATTGCGATGCGATGTGATCCCCACAGCGCACATCGCATATCGCATGCGCCAATGTCCAAGCCATCCATAGCATTGGGTTGCTGATTGCCAATGCGCCGAAGAGTTAAGTCAAATCATCATGCGGACCCGAAACTTTATCATTGTTATGTCTTATGTAACTTTCGTTTATTTTTGTTTCGTTGTATATATATATATGAAAAAGCCCGAAGGCTTATTATGCATATAATACACAAAGACAGAGAGAGACTGTGTGTCCGCAGACAAAAACACAGTTTTTTTGTAACTTACTGTATATGCATTCTGAGAGAGTCAAAAGACTTGTGAGCACTGCGTGTTGAAGCAGTCAAACACTCATTTTGTAAATCCCTCCAAAGGAGGAAGAACTCCATCATTTTGTAATACTTTCTTTGTTAATGTAATAGAAACATTTTATCCCATCTCTGTCCAGCCAACAATTTTTTTTATATATCTGAAACTCTATGTTGTAGAGGAGAATATCTATTCTCCCTGTGTGTTCGAAATATTCAGAAATTCCAACATGGTATTAGAGCTAGTCCAGGCTCTTTGAAGGTGTCAAAGAAGCTTAAAGAGGGAGTTGTTGACGCAGTTCTGTAGCAGAGTGAAGGCTCAGCAAAAGTCCAGGTATTTCTCAAAAACAAAGTTTTGAGTTTGTTTAAAAGTGCAGTCCAGAGAAGTCTCTTTTGAAGATAGAATTTGTCTCTTAAACAGTGAGACAGTTTATTTAAAAAACACAGTCAAGTTATTTGAGCATAGTTCATAGTGCTAGCCATGACAGGAGCCAACACAAGCATGAGTATTGGAAATACTCAACTCCCACAGTTCAATGGGAAGAACTATGACTATTGTGAAATCACCATGAGAGCCATGTTTGCCTCTCAAGATTTATGGGAGCTTGTTGAAGATGGTCTAGAAGAACCAATAGATGAACAAGCCTTTAATGCCTTGTCACAGGCAAATAAAGATTTGTTGAAGAGCAATAGGAAGAAGGACTCAAAAGCCCTCTTCTATCTCTATCAAGTAGTGCATAAAAGTATATTTCCAAGGATAGCAGCAGCTAAGAGGTCCAAGGATGCATGGGATACTCTCAAGACAGCCTATCAAGGTATGGAGAAGGTGAAGACAGCAAAGTACAATTACTGAGGAGAGATTTTGAAACTCCTTGTATGAAAGAGTCCGATAACATAGACTCATTCTTCACACATGTGATTGGAATGGTCACATATATAAGATGTCATGGAGATACACTTGAAGAAAGAAAGATAGTGGAGAAAGTATTAAGGAGCTTACCCTCAAGGTTTTATGTGATAGTCACAACCATTGAAGAGACAAAGGATCTCTCAAATTTTTCAGTTGATGAGCTTCACGCATCACTGATGACGCATGAACAAAGATTGGGTAGAAATGAAAACTCATCTTTGGAGCATGCCTTCAAGACCCAAATTTCCTTTGGAAGAGGAAGAGGTCAAGGCAAAGGAAACTACAGAGGAAAAGGTAGAGGCAGAAGCCAAAACCAAGGAGGAAGAAACAACCCTGCAAATGCTCAAGGAAGGGGCAGCAATCAAAATCAGAACCAAGGCCAAGGCAACAGCCAGCAAGGTGGAAAAAATCAAGCACATGGACAAAGGTATGATAAATCCCAAGTCCAATGTCATTACTGTAAGAAGTATGGTAATTATGCCAATGAATGTAGGAAGAGACAGAGTGACATGGGTAATAGACCCGGTGCTAATTTTACAAAAGAAAATATTAGCCAAGATAAAATGTTTTTAGCATGTAATATGGTCGAGGAAAAGAATGAAGATATATGGTTTCTAGATTTAGGATGTAGTAACCATATGGCTAGAAACATTTCTATGTTTTCCATGTTAGATGAGAATGTGAAGTCTCAAGTTACATCAAGGACAAACAATAAGTTCTCTGTCATGGGAAAAGGTAGTGTAGGTGTCTTGACAAAGAAAGGAGAAAAGAAGACCATATTAGATGTTTACTATGTGCCTGGTATGAAGTGTAACCTCTTGAGCATTGGACAACTCGTTCAAAAGGGGTACAATGTTTTCTTTGAAGATGATGTATGCACCATCATGGATAAACCACCGAGCAAACAATGTATTTATAAAGTGAAGATGACAAGGAACAGAATGTTCCCTCTCAGGATGAGAACATATTTGAATAAAGGTGTTGAAATAGCAGCAGTTACACAAGAGAATTTCCAAAGAGAAGCAAAGAATGAAAACTGGTTATGGCATTTGAGATTTGGACATCTCAACTTTGGAGGTTTGAATTTGTCGCACCGAAAAGGAATGGTAAGAGGATTACCATTGATTGAGAAATCAGACAACCTATGTGAAGGCTGCATCTTGGGCAAACAACACAGAGAAAACTTTCTATCAGAAAAGAGCATAAGGGCAAAGACACCCTTAGAAATCATTCATTTAGATTTATGTGGACCAATGCAAATACCATCAATAGCAGGCAGCCACTATATGTTGACTTTTATTGATGATTACATAATAAAAACATGGGTTTATTTCTTGAAATATAAAAGTGAAGTGTTTGAGAAATTCTGCCACTTTAAGGCACTTGTTGAGAATCAAAATGGGCAGCATATTAAAGTCCTTAGAACAGATAGAGGAGTTGAGTATATCTCTAAAGAATTTCTATGTTTTTGCAGAGAAAATGGCATACATAAGCAGTTTACAACAAGGTATACACCGCAGCAAAATGGAGTTGCTGAACGGAAAAATAGAACAATCATGGATATGGTAAGAAGTATGTTGAAGGCAAAACATTTTCCAAATGAATATTGTGCTGAAGTTGTACATAGTGCAGCATACATATTGAATATATGACCAACAAAAGCAGTCATGAACAGAGTTCCTGAAGAAGCATGGAGTGGCATAAAACAAGGAGTCACCCACATGAGAGTTTTTGGTTGTGTGGCTTATGCACACATTCCAGATCAGCTAAGGAAGAAGTTGGACAGTAAGGGGGAGAGGTGCATATTTGTTGGATACAGTAATGAATCCAAGGCATACAAACTTTATAATCCATCAACCAAGAAAGCCATAATAAGCAGAGATGTTCAGTTCATTGAAGAAGAAGCTTGGGATGGAAGCATTGAGAAAACAGTCAATGTAAAGAGGTGTTTATCTCACGATGATGATGAGGAAGAAATGGCTGAAAGGAACACTTCATTAGCAGCACGCCTCCACCAATACAAGGATAGTAAGGGACACCACAAGCAGGTATGAGAACACCCTTGAGAAGAAATGAGAGTGCTTCTCCAAGCACATCACAAAGAGCAAATTTTGGTGCTTCTTCAAGCATAAGTACACCAAATGAAAGAGGAACAAGATTCAAAAATCTGAGTGAGATCTATGAGAAAGAAGCAGCAAATGAAGTTATGAACTCTTTATTTGCATTATATTGTCATGTAGATGATCCTATTCATTTTGAGGAAGCTATAAAAGATAAAAGAAGGATAGATGCTATGGATGAAGAAATGAATGCCATAGAGAAAAATAAAACATGGAATTTGGTTGAACTTCCAAAAGGTAAGGAAGTCATTGGAGTTAAATGGGTTTATAAAACCAAAAGCAATGTTGAAGGTAAGATTGAAAGGCACAAGGCCAGACTTGTTGTCAAATGATACAAGCAGCAACATGGAAGAGATTATGAGGAAACTTTCGCAACGGTTGCAAGAATGGAAACAGTGAGAGCAGTGTTGTCCATAGCAGCACAACAAAAGTGGAAGGTTTACAAAATGGATGTGAAATCATCATTCCTAAATGAAGTATTGATGGAAGAGGTCTGTGTTGAACAACCTCTAGGCTATGAGAAAAAGGGCCAAGAGCAAAAAGTTTGTCTTTATGGGCTGAAACAAGAACCAAGAGCATGGTACAGTAGGATAGATTCCTATCTACTAGAGAATGGGTTTGAAAATTTTGAAGGAGAACCCACATTATACATCAAAGAGAAAGATGGTAAGATGCTCATGGTTGTTTTGTATGTTGATGATGTGATATTCACAGGTAATGATGATTATCTCATTGAGAATTTTAAAACAATCATGAAGGATGAATTTGAAATGACTGATATGGGATTGCTGAAATACTTCTTAGGAATAGAAGTAGAGAAAAATGAAGATAAAATTTTTATTTCTCAAGAAAAGTATGTTAATGAATTTTTGGAAATATTTAACATGCAAGATTGCAAGGCAGAAATTATTCCCACAGTGATGGGATTGAAACTCAACAAAGAGGACAACAACAAGGACTTTGATCCTAGTTTGTACAAGAGCATAGTTGGCAGCCTTATGTATTTGACTACAAGTAGGCCTGATATTATGCATGCTATTAGTTTAATTTCCAGATTTATGGAAAGGCCAAAGGAGGCACATTGGCAAGCAGCAAAAATAATTATGGGGTATGTGAAAGGAGCTAAAAGGTATAGGATTCTATATACCACTTCAGAAAATTATGAATTGATTGGATATACTAACAGTGATTGGGCTGGAATTATAGATGACCGGAAAAGTACATCTGGTTATGTTTTTCATATGGGTTCAGGAGACATTTCATGGGCTTCTAAGAAACAGCCAATTGTGGCATTGTCTACAGCAAAAGCATAGTATGTGGCAGCTACATGTCAAGCAGTTTGGATGAGGAGAATGTTGAGGAGTTTATGTCAAGAAGAGGTAAAAGGCACAGTAATTTATTTTGATAATAGCTCAGCCATAGCGTTGTCAAAGAATTTTGTGTTTCATAAAAGAACGAAACACATAGATGCCAAGTTTCACTACATCAAGGAGCTAGTGAACAATGGAGAAATAATTTTGAAACATTGTAGAACTAAAGAACAATTTGCAGACATTCTTACAAAGCCATTGGGTAAAAAGAGTTTTGAATATTTGAGAAAATTCATGGGTATGACTGATAACCCAACAACTGAATTTAAGGGGGAGTGTTGAAAATTTTAAATTCACCTGCAATACCTCGTGCAAGATAAGGAAAGAAAGTACAACAGGGACAGAGAAGGTTGAGTGCACACCTTCATGCATTTAACAGAAGTTTAACGAAGAAGTAAGGATGGTTATATGTTTATGGGCGCAACCACCTTTGCAGAGAAGGAATTGAAGACTCCGTGGACCAAACCACGCAACAGTAGAGTTTTTTTTTAAAGAACAGTCAAATCGGGTCTTAAGGCCCTCACCAACCAAACGACGGTTTAAAGTTTAAACGTGCCAAGTCTTTTGTTTTTGAATTAAAGTCGGGTCCCACTGCCAGCTTAGCTAGCACGTGGACCAATCAGTGCACATCGGAACTTCACTCATCGCATGTTCCTTCCTCACCGCAACATGCTCCACCATCTCCAGCCACGATGCAATATTGCAATTTCGCAACATCGCACATAGCACATCATAGTTCCCCGCACCACCTCAAGTCTTGTCGTCACACTTGCGATGCGATGTGGTCCCCACCAACCATCACTCATCGCTTCATCGCACTCGTAAATTCCTCCGCTCCACCGCATGGCTTATCACTCACCACGATGCGATATTGCGATGCGATGTGGTCCCCACAGCGCACATTGCATATCACATGCGCCAATGTCCAAGCCATCCACATCATTGGGTCACCGATCGCCGATGCGCCAAAGAGTTAAGTCAATCATCATGCGGACTCGAAACTTTATCATTGTTATGTCTTATGTTTTCGTTATTTTTTGTTTTTTTTGTCGTGCGATATATATATGAAAAAGCCCGAAGGCTTATTATGCATATAATACACAGAGACAGAGAGAGATTGTGTGTCCGCATACAAAAACATAGTTTGTTTGTAAAGAACTGTATGTGTGTTCTGAGAGAGTCAGAAGATTTGTGAGCACTGCGTGTTGAAGCAGTCAAACACTCATTTTGTAAATCCCTCTAGAGGAGGAAGAACTCCATCATTTTGTAATATTTTCTTCATTAATGGAATAGAAACAGTTTATCCCATCTCTATCTAGCCAGAATTTTTTTTTTTTATATCTGAAACTCTATGTTGTAGTGGAGAATCTCTATTCTCCCTTTGTGTTTGGAATATTCATAAATTCCAACAGAAGAAAGCTTTTGGCTTCCATTTTTTATAACTTCTTCATACATATGGTACAAAGGTATAATAAAGAGTATTTAATATTGAGGCTATAGGTTATAAACTTCTTTTGCATGTATTCAATCTTCTTTCATAACTCTTTGGACATACTACAATGTAATATCCCCAACCAATTGACTCACTTGGACTCGGCTTAGAAAAAAAAGTGAATAAATAATAATAATCATAGATAAATAATTGGCGTAGAGCACACAGTTTTGGCCCAGGTAACTTTCAACCAAGGTTATTGCCCGTGGTTTTCTTCAAGAAACTGAGCTTTAAAAGGATGGAGGAGGAATGAGAGCAAGCATGGAATTTGGGATCTTCTACATTTGATATTTGAGAGCTCAGGCTAGTTTTCAAATGAGTGTTTTAGGTCATCTTCATAATTTTTGGGGGCATCAAGTTAATTAAAGGGTTCCTACACTCCTTTTTGGATCCAAGCGATGAGGTTCACATGCCCTAGGGAGTTCCGAGATTAAGAACGCTCGAAAAAGGGTCAGTTCAACACTACGCAAGTCATTTGTCTACCCATTGAATGAAAGAATTGTGAGTACCCATACCCTGGGTGCAAGGGACGACCGAGAAATGCTAACAGTCATAAGCGTCGGCTTCATCTTTGAACACATACTTAACAACACCATAGGTGTATAAGAGGTCCAGTACTACTTGGAACTGTCAGCCGCAACCAATGGTCAACCTCTTCATCGGTCCCCTACAATTGGTAAGGAGCCATGGTCCCAGGTTACTAAGCTCACCTGTGACACCAAGTCTCAGGTCTTCCATGTTCAATGGGATAAAACTTATTGACATGGCCGATAACAAACTGGTGGTAGGAGCAGTGGGTCAAGTAAAATTATTGTAACATCCCTCATTTCATGTCTTAGACATGATGCATTAATATAATGATATAAATTGGTTTTTGGCTATGATTCACTTTATGACTTGATTTGGATATTTCCATAAAAATATATTGAATATTTTTTATGGTGTTATGGGTAATAAATCAAAATCATGCATGGTATTCATAGTGCTTGTAGAATTTTTTAAAATAAAGCATATTAAAGTGATATCAAAGATTCCATTTTGGCCAACTGTGGGATGCCCAGAAAAAAAACTAATAAATAAATAAATAAAAATAAAAATAAAAAAATAAAAAATTGTTATCAATTGGAAAGGGAGGAAGGCTAGGAGTCAAGGGGGGTGGGGCAGGGTGGGAAGAGTCGAAAGAGTTAGAACATTCGATGGGAAATCACAAAAGTACCAAGCTTGAAGATGCATTGCAAAAGACCATTGCCACTTGTTGATCATTTCAACTCCCATTGAATATTTGACAAGCAACCCCTTTTTGTTTGGCCTGAAAAATTCATCTTCCACCTACCATTACTTTTCCTGCCCCCAAATTACATTTAAAAAAGGCTGCAAAACCCGCATTTGAAAATCTGTAAAGCCTAGCTCCTTTGATCTTCTCCTCCCACATGACCCAACTCCAAGACCAAGAGCTAGTCCAATGGGTGATTATCAAATACATATCAGGCGCATTTTGAGCCGTCAATCTATACAGATTGGATGGCATTCGTTCAATCTCTGTCACACCCGTAGCCCACCTGCCTACCGTCCGATGAAGCCGTAAGATCAACGACCCTGAGTCAATCTGTCCTGGTGGCCCCCGCACCCAAGAAATGTTCAAAACCCACCGGTTTTCATCACACCACCTTTCGGAGGCGGGCGGTATTTCTCAAATCGGAGCGATTCCATACATTGCTTGCCGCGTGTCTCCGCGTACGGCTCCAAAACCTCCCTCTATCACGCGTTATCGTTCGTCCGAAGTCACAGCGCGATATTCATGACAGCTGTCTGATCTGGAGGACTTCATCCAACGGTCCTCGCACTTCGAAGATGTGCGGAAGTTAATCCGAGCCAATAGTGCCCCTGGCCCACCGTCTCATTGCCCTCCGATACATATTCCACCGTCGATCTCCTCCTGAGATCGAACGGTCTAGATTTAACCCACGCCATGCCATTGACCTCGTATCTCCACGTCATCATTCCACGTGCTCCCATCGTACATTCGTCCGTCTCCCCTACATATTCCTATTCAAAGGTCAAACATCCACCGTCTATGTTAAATTTCATACATTCCACCAACCGTTGCCAAAACATTTCTCCGTTGTTTCTCTGCACTTTTTATCATCGCCCCACACTATTCCGCCATTTCATCATGTCGCATTGCTACATAGCCATCTCCACTGCATCGTCGTCCCCATACATTTGTTTTATTGATGAGTTTGTGGGTTTTGCAGGTTTACAACGGGGAAAAACTATCATGATTCTCAGTCTCTACTACTCTGATAGAGGACACATCAAGGGAACATTTCCAGGAGTTGAAATTATGAGGGAAGGCTTGGGAAGCTGTTGTGATATGACTTCCATTAAAAGAACATATTTAAACTCTGTCAAACCTCCCAGGGACATTCAAGGCACCGATCTTACAGAGGAAGACAGTAATGGAGCAGCAGAGAAATATCAGTGAATGATCGAGGAATTCAATGTTCAACATTGAATATTTTCAACCGTAACTCAGGGTTTAGAAGGCAGAGGGTTTTATTCACAAGAAAAATACCTTAAAGCTTTCTTTTCAGCACCAGTTTCTTTCAGGAAAGGACGGAATGTTTATGTGATTTTACTTCTTTGTCGTGTTCCTGAAGAGATTTCTACCCAGCGCATTTATTTCAGTTAGTCGGCCATAGAGTACAAACAACATTACAAAGTCATCGATTAGTATGGGCGCGCACGTCTCTGCCATTTTTTCTTAATGAGACAATTAAATGTTCATCACCTACTCCCTTTCTCGAGCTTTCTTGTTCTCCTATAAAGCTCCCAAAGAACAGATGATGTAGGGTTCCATATTTTATCATAAAATTATGCAGTGAAAGGCTTTGTGTATACATTTTGTAGAACTCTTGTATGAAGGCTCAGAGCCCATAGGGTCTCAGTGAGGAGGAGTTCCATCTGTTAAAGAGGATTCTGGTCTTTGGTATTTCACAGTGTGTAACTTTCTCTCTTACGTGTTATTTTAATATATCATTTCATTTCATCCATCTTTCTATATCATGTTTTGGAATGCGAGTGGCTCATTGATTTTTGGTATGGATTTATCCTAGTTGATACCCATGCTCAGATTAGTCAAGCACTTTAAATATGGCTCATGCATGATATTCTGTTCCACTATTCATCTAAACCATATTTTTGATATATTAGTTTCTTTGGGAGGATGTTTTTAAAACGGTATCGTCATGTATGGATTCTTAAATTGGTAAGCCCATGCATGGTGGTATTGTGTATCTGGATATCAGCTCAATGTTAACTAATATCTCCTCAATATTTCATTCACTACATAAACCTTCTCATAACTTATTTATGTGAGGTATTTCTGAATTGGCCCTCTTTGCAATAAGCTGTCTCTGAATTGTCTGTTGCTTTTACATTGGAGTTTTGCATGTTGTCTCTGTAGTATTCCTATCTCTGTATCAGTTTCTGAAGGTCTTGGTCCCATTTAGATTAATATTCCTTGTTTTAAAAGAGATAGCATGAGAGCTTTTACTGATAACTTACCCTGTTATATCCTATGCTCCTTGCTATATAAGATGTCCTAGGCACTGGTCTATCACAACTCTAGGCTGTCTCTAGGAGCGACAAAACCACTAAAGACATGATTGTGGAACTCCTCAAATTACAGATTGGAAAACCTAACTTGCAAAGCAATAACGAGGAAGGAGGCTCTCATTCAGGCAGGGATGGTCCATAACATGAACTTGCCAACCTTCAAAGCAACCCATTCAACATACCAAATATAACTCCATTCTTGGATGATCCCTCAAGGGAGAAAATCTCTCCTTCACCAATTGTGGAGAGAGTTACAACTTGGATGAAGGAATATGATATGTTCCCACCCAACGTAAAAGCAACTTTAACCATCAATGGATATTATTTCATGAGGAGAAAACAAAAAAAGAATACAATAGTATATGGGGGCCCTCAGTAAAACCTGGTTCT
Source organism: Pinus albicaulis (assembly GCA_034641835.2). Taxonomy (NCBI): domain Eukaryota; kingdom Viridiplantae; phylum Streptophyta; class Pinopsida; order Pinales; family Pinaceae; genus Pinus; species Pinus albicaulis. Next base: position 86,078,808 of record CM076582.1, read on the forward strand.
GTAAAAGGTTGTGGGGTAAGTAACACTTCCTTACGTTGATGGATCAACAAAGTATTCTGCAAGATCATGGGTGTAGACACTGGATACATATTTCCAGCTTAATCACGTGCGTGAGAGAGATGCCATTAAATATTCCATGCTAATTCTTGATGGATAAGCACACGAATGGTGGAAACATAGGATGATCACTCCAGGACATGTAAACATAATCTCTTATACATAATTCACACACATATTGATAGAGATGCAGACACATTTTGTAGCAATGATTCATCCATTACGGGATGCATACACCAGCATCAAAACAAAGATACAGGGCGCACCAGCTAAGTGAGTCAAGACAAGTGACATGTGAGTGTTGGGGGCCTGTTGGGCAGGACCCAACTTGGTTTAGTTTTGCATAAAATACTCTGTATTTTTATGAAATGGAGTGCGCGATCTAACAGAAAGATTTTAGGAAAAATACTAAGAAGGGGGGGAGGGGGGGTGAATCAATATTTAAAACTCACAGTAAATTTTACTTTTATTTATTGAATTCTATACATGACTTTACTTAAGTCAACGAGCGTATGTACGCAACTTTCATTAAGGAAACTAGCGTATGCCCAGTGAACTTATAATTCAGATAAATCCTCAGTAACTTTATTAAGACCAGTGCATCATAATTCATCAGACGCTTAGTAAGAAATACACATGTGCAGTAAGAATAGAATAAATCATCACACATAAGCAACACACATGAACACCAGTATTTATGGTGGAAACCCAATGTGGGAGAAAACCATCGATGTTGTCATCTCTATCTTCAATATTCATTATATATAAAACTTATTACAATATTTTAATGGTGCAGACTCATACCAGCATGCAGGCACCCACCTACAGAAGGTTCCAACCTTCACTCGTTCTCCACCACCCACTGAAGGGAGCTCCAACACCCTAATCACATTTACCAGTATCCACTGGAAGGGAGTTATGACCCCCTAGTCTCAATCATTGAACACCAACTGGAAGGGAGCTACAACCCCCTCACTGAAGGCTCCAACCCTCAAAACTTAAAAATTACTCAAATCATACCCTTCACTACAAAAAACATGTGTCATCCACAGATATAAACATCTCATAAACAGATCATGCAAATACATATTCATTTCAAGTCTAAAGATCCTGATCCATCATTATATTCATGGGTGCATCATTATTTCAGATCTATCAATCAACTATACCCCATACCATACAAATATACTTCATATTGAGGTATTCATTCATTACCCTCACTCATGCAACCTTAGCACTTTTACCTCCACCTCCTTATATAGTTTGAGCCTTAGCTAATACCATGAGAAAAAACCACACTAGTGCCGATGGTATACTTTGACGAGATAAAATAGTCGTTACTGCGCTTAATATTATGGGCTAATACCATAGTAAAGACACTTGGTATTGATAAAATAGTGCTAAAGCATGTACGTGACTCTACTTCTTCATATCTGCGTGTGTACACGACTTTTATTCACCAAACCCGCGTATACACTAATTCACTTCCTCAAACCTATGTATGTACATAACTTGGATTCATTGAAATTGAGTATATGCGACTTACCTTCATCAAACCTACGTATGTACATGACTTGGCTTCACTGAACCTGTGTATATTTGATGAAACTTTACCTTAATCATTCCTCTATCACTGACTGGTATTTATTTCTCTGTCACATCTAAGTTGGCATGTAGATACTTCAAGTTTACATCTTCATCAAGCAGGTTTCTCTCAACAGAAAAATCATCGAGTAGGTTTCCATCAAGGACAACACATTACATCATAATTCCAACAATCTCCCCCTTTGGAATTGATGACAACAACGTTGGTGTTTTATCACCCCAATCTGTAGATACTTGTAAGGCACGTCAATCTAAGAATTATTCAAACACCAAGTTACTCTCCCCCTTTGACATCAAGGGAAAAGGGCTGACCAATGCTGAAACAAGGTTTCTCTTTCCTTCTAGATACAAGATCTTTGTAGATCTGATCTGCACTATGATAACCATGCTCCCGCTGAGCACATACTGAATCTTTAGAAAGATTTTCAATGAAGTACATGACTCTATAACTCAACTGAATATGACCTTTCCTATCACCAAGGACTCATACTTACATCATCACCCAATTAAGTGGGGTTACATATTTGACACAACCACCCAACCAAGTGGGATTACATATTTGACATGACCTCAAAATTCCATACATGACATAGTATAATAAGTATTACATCATTGGTCTTGACATGGCCTTTACATCAAATGAAAGATATGACATTTATAACCAAGACCAAAAGACCTCAATAGTGAGAGATCAATACCATGATCCACAAATATCATATACCGAATATGATCTGCACCATAATTATATGTCAGCAATAGCATGGGTAAATTTCAATATCATCAACTTGTGACCAAGCCTACAATATCAAAATCATAATATATTTCAGTAGAGATCAACTATCAACTCAATCTCTTGACTTCATCAAAAACAACTTTCCTTTTTCCCTTTGTAGGAATAGCCCCAAACCATGTTCATCAAAGAAACATATGTGGGAACCAAGTATATCATCATGAAATAAGATAGAGTAGTGAAGCATCATATCATATAGCATGAGTAAACACCATATACATGCATTGAAAACATATTTGAGAACCAATCAGTAAGAAAAGATAATGTAGCCATGTCTCCAAGTATCATCCAAAAGTTGTAACATAATCATATCAATAACCATGTCTTCATGATCCTTGAGGCAACATCATATTATTGCCCCAATATGCAACAAGAGTTATCATACCAAAACCACTTCATCAATAATCAATATGTATCAACCAATCATCCCTGTGATCTCTTATCACAAAGGTCTTCATGTTTTAGATTTATTCCATTTGCATAATCAAAATGTAACATATGTAGGAATCAAGCACAGTAGGAATCATTCACGAGAGTAGTCATCAACAACAAGATATGCATGTTCTTTCCTCATGTCTGAATTATCAATCATGCATCAACTTCTTGTGTGCAGATAAAGATAATCTTCTACAAAATAAGATTAGGGTTCATCCATAATATCATCATAAGCAATCCATGTATCATGAAAACAATATAACATCATTCGAACTACTACATGAGAACCACAAGTGTTAAAGAATAAGCAAACATAATGCCAACATTGAATCATTAACAATAAGGCTAATGCTCTGTGTGAACCTGTGCTACTTGTTCATTTTCAAGTCTAGCCACATCAACTCATTCATCAAATCATATCCATAAATCAGATAATCATCAATGTGAAAATCATAACTCAATACCATATCAGCAAACTATACCCATCATCAAACCAAGGAAATCAGATCATAACTGTCAAAAGCATATCAGAGTCTGACCCACTATATTTCTATCAAAGAAAAACATACGGCACTATATTCCAAGGAACACACCTATATACAAAGCTTTAGTTCATGTAACCCATGTACAGAAAGTGAAATACTGAAAATATCATAGCTTCAGCTCCCCCTAAGCTTGTACAGTCTATACCTACCTTCTATAGTCACATCAGATGCACTGTCAAAAATATAAACAACCAACAAAACCAACCATCATATATTGAAATTATTGTTAACAATATTCTTTCAAGAATAATGGACTTCAATGGGCACTGTCTTCTTCAGTCCGAGTCTAAATCCTCCTTATATCTATGAGAGCTCAGATATTTAAACAAATATAATTTATCAGTGTTTATGTATCCCCTTGCTATGACCATTCCAGTTTCTTCATCCATGACCTTACGTTTGGTTGATATGAACACAATTACATTTCCTTTATCTTCCATTTGGACCACACTCAATATGTTTTATTTTAGGCCTTGAACTAATAAATTATCAGTTTCCTTTCTATTTTTGTTAATTTTGGCTCCACCTTTTCCCAAAAAAAAATCTGGAGCATCATATGAAAGAATAACCTTAACATCTTTATTTTTCTTGAGAGATTCCATCTTACTCTTATCACCAGTCATGCGATGAGAACATCGGTTGTCGATGTTTGATTCATCCTCATTTTTAAATGCATAGAGAGAAATACCACATCTTATCTCTTCTTTTTTATTCTTGTTAATAGGAACATCAGTGGATCCATCTTTATTCGGTCTTATGATATCATAAGTTTGTCTTTCATGTGGTCGTTGGTGATTCATTGATTTTTTTCTGCATTCTTTTTCAACATGCCCAAACTTGTTACAAGTATAACATCTTATGTGACCAGGAAAGGGAGCATAGGAATCATACTATGTTTGCCTTCTATTGAAATCAACAACTTTATGACCAAAAATTTCGCATGAAAAACAATATCCCTTAAAGAAACCCGACTACCTAGGAGTTGATGGTACTTCTGTATAGTGTCTATTTATCTGCGACTGAAACAATTTGCTTCTACAATTGGTTGCGACATGTCCATAATTATGACATATAATGAATTCAACATTATTGATCAAAGGATATAATCGATTGATACTTCTATAGTTAGGAGTGAATGATTTCCTTTGAGAATTCATGATTTTCGGTTGACCTTTTGTCTCTTTAAACACTTCAGGTTTTGCATTGATATCCTTTGAATCTCTTGCACTATCTTGTGAACTAGATTCTCCTTTAACATTTTCTTGAAAACCAAGATCAAATTTATTAGACGGGGACCTTTAACTACTATTATCTTGAAATATCAAGTGTTTATCCTTTTCTTCTAATTTACCTTTTAAAATGATTACCTCAACCTACAATTTTTGGCACTACTTCTTCATACCTTCTTCAACCCTTATTCCTTATTCTACTTGCTCATTTAATTTTAGAATCTCTTTTCTCAACCCATTTTATTGTTCTTCAAATGTTTGAAGAATTTCTTCATTCATGACTCTAATTTGATTTTTCCAGATCTGATTTGAGAGAGATGATTTATGCTTCGAGTCCTTCACTGTAATTGGTTACTTCATCCTACAACCTTTCACACGGGTCAATTTTTTCTTTGTTCATATGCTCAATTGAGTTTCTTTCTTGTAGCTGATTATTCAATATAGTAATCACATATTTGTAGATACATTCTCTTTCATTAGATATAATTTTCTGATCTTCAACTTCATTTTTGAGTTTAGAGATTTCTGCTTTTGTTTTATGTTATTCATTTATTTTTGCACACATTTTCTGAGTTGTCTTCTTCCTCTGAGTAGCCTTCATTTTTTTCTCCCTTCCCATTGTGACAGATCTCCTTCAAGTGATCAAGCTTTGTCTGAAGGACCTGCTATAATACAAATTTTTGGGAAAAATGCTAAGAGGGGAGGGGGGCTCAAGGTGAATTAGTATTTAAAACTGACAATAAATTTTACTTTTCTTTACTAAATTCTATACACGGCTTTACTTAAGACAACTAGCATGTGTATGCAACTTTCATTAAGGAAACTAGTGTATGCTCAATGAACTTACAATTCAGATAAATATCGAGTAACTTTACTTAGACCAATGCATCACAGATTCATCATACATTTAGTAAGCATTAAAAATGTGCAGTAAGAATAGAATAAATAATCACACATAAGAAACACACATGAAAACCACGATTTAAGGTGGAAGCCCAATGTGCGAGAAAATAATTGTTGATGTCGTCTTTGTCTTCAATATTTATTATATAGAAAATTTCTTCCAATCTTGTACTAACACAAACTCATACCAGCACGTAGGCACCCACTAGCAGAAGGTTGCAACCTTCTCTCGTTCTCCAACACCCATTGGAAGGGAGCTCCAAGTGTTAGAAATTACTGCATAAATATTAAAGTATTTACTGAGAGGAGCACACATAAAAAAAAAAACAACCAGCAACAAATCATAAACATTAACATAAATATTTAACCGGGAAAACCCCAAACTCTAGGGAAAAACCCAACCAATGAAATTTCATTAACCATTGGCCAAAACCCTGGCCAATCTGGCCAAGTGAGCCTTCACCGCTCACCTCCAGGCCCTGCATTACATTGAAGTATTCCCAGCCTTTTATAGGCTCCATTACATGCAATACCATGGGTCGAAAAACCATGGGTGCACAATACCATGTGCCCCAAAACCACTACTATTTACCCTAGTCAACATTGACTCTACCTCGAGTCATGTTTACCTAACAATTCCCCCCTTAAACTTGACTTGGGGATTATTGACTAAATCCAGCCAAACCTGCTAAATGAGATAACCCCGCTCATTCTAGCTCTTCCCCCCTCAAATTTTTACCCAGGGTAATTGTTAACTTGACATCCCCCCTATCACTTAGGTCTAACCCAGACTTTACCAGTGATTACCCAGGGGTACGCATGCCATACCAGGTCTTACAACAGTATGCCCATTTACATGTAAAAAATTAACTCCATAATAATAATATATATATATTTTTTTCATTGTTGTTATTCTTTGTATGACCATTCTCTACATTCATTCATGATGTCCTCTCCAAAGAGGACATCATAGTTGTACATAGTTGTACATATGACATCAATTTCCATATAAAAAGAACCCATCTACCGGATTACATTGGTCACCAGCCTCTGTAACCGCCAATCCTCTAGGAATTCTCTTCAGATACATGGTTCATCAATTTTTAATTAATGCACATTTCCTCTCTTATTTTGACGTTCTTCAAATCATTTGATTGACACATTCTGTCAAACACTTTGCATGTAACCACCCCCCATAATTTCTTACTCTATGGATTTAGAGACCAAGACCAACAATATATATCCTCAACCATTTTTGATCCAGATCCTTTTCTGCGCACCTTCGCGGTGTACTTCACAATCTGAACTGTTTACACACATGTTTTCTTCCATTGCATGTCCAATAACCTCTTGATTTGTGGATGGAACGATGTGAGATTTTGAAGCTCTCAAAACCAATGTCTTTAGAGTACAAGTTTTGATAGAAACCATGCAACAACCGTTGAGGTGGCTCCACATTTTGCAATGTTACAGTTACGGTGTTCTTCCACTGATTATTAGCAGCTTTTTCAGACTTGATATTACCGCTTGACTTTAGCAGCTTCCTGACATCCATCATGGCAAGCTTGCCATCCCCAAAAGGCAGATCCAAGTCCAGATCAGCGATAGTGTGCTGGAAATGCGAAAAGAAAGGACACCTAAAGAAAGACTGTAGATCTTGGAAAGGAAAAGAAGGAGACACACAGCAAGAAAAAAATCATGAAGCAAATGTGACAGGTGATGTGTTACAAGATGCTTTGATTCTGTCTTTCGAAAAATGTTACCGATTCTTGGGTTTTAGATTCAGGGGCTTCATTCCATGCCCTGATACCAGTTGTTAGAAATTACTGCATAAATATTAAATAATTTACCGAGAGAAGTACACATAAAAAAAAAAAACCCAGCAACAAATCATAAACATTAACACAAATATTTAACTGGGAAAACCCCAAACTCTGAGGAAAAACCCAACCAATGAAATTTCATTAACCATTGGCCAAAACCATGGCCAATCCGGCCAAGTGAGCCTTCACCGCTCACCTCCAGGCCCTGCATAACAATGAAGTATTCCCAGCCTTTTATAGGCTCCATTACATGCAATACCATGGGTCGAAAAACCATGGGTGCACAATACCATGTGCCCCAAAATCATTACTATTTACCCTAGTCAACATTGACTCTACTCCGAGTCATGTTTACCTAACACAAAGCCCCTAGTCGCATTTACCAGTATCCACTGGAAGGGAGATACGATCCCCTGATCTCATTTACCAGCACCCACTGGAAGGGAGCTATGGTCCCCTAACTAAAGGCTCCAACCCTCATCACCACTGCTGATCATGTTTCATAAATTTTCTCATTGGATCCAACAGCTTCAATACATCACAACTTGTAGGCCTCTGTTCATCAGATTTTCAGACCAGACCCACCACACTCATTTAAGTCCAATACCATACATCAAAATTAAACATATAAATGTACCAAATTATTCACTGAATCATCAATCAACCAACCAGTCATTGATATTTAATCACAATAAACTAGCAGCATAATCAATACTGAAACAACCCAGATTTATATGAAAACATCATTGATAGACAATAGAAACATAGAAAAACTAATCAAACATTTAATTTAGCATTTTTCAGCAAAACCCTAGTTTTCATATGCACCTTCCAGAAGACTTATCCACGTTTGTACGCTCTTATCCCAAAACCAACTTGCGTACAAATCTCAACATGTTACTAAATATATACGCAACTATGTAGAACAAAACCCATGTGTATACACACCTTTCTTGTGTCGAACCTACATACATATGATCTGTAAGTAATTTAAGACTGCACAATACCTCTGAAATTCAAACTGACTCAAATCATGCCCTTCATTGTAACAAACATGTGCCAAACCAAAAAAATAAACACCTCATAAACAGATCATGCAAATACATAGTCATTTCAGATCTAAAGATCCTAATCCATCATTGTATTCATAGATGCATCATTATTTCAAATCCATCAATCAACTGTAGCCCATACAATACAAATATACTTCAGATTGAATTATTCATTCATTACCCTCACTCATGCACCCTTAGCACCTTGATCTCCACCTCCTTATATAGTTTGAGCCTTAGCCAATACCATGAGCCAAAACCACACTAGTGCCGATGTTATTCTCTGACTGGATCAAATAGTCGTTACTGTGTTCAATATTGTGGGCTAATACCATGGTAAAGACCCTTGGGATTGATAAAATAGTACGCAAGCATGTACGCAAATTTGCTTCTTCATATTCGCATGTGTACATGACTTTTATTCACCAAACCTGTGTATACACTACTTCGCTTCATCGAACCTGTGTACGTACGCGACTTAGCTTCATGGAACTTGCGTATATGCAACTTCCCTTCATCAAATATCTATATGCACATGACTTGGCTTCACTAAACCTGCATATATTTCCTGAAACTTTACCTTCATCATTCCTCTGTCATTGACTGGTATTTCTTTCTCTAACACATCTAAGTTGGCCTGTAGATACATCAAGTTTACATCTTCATCAAGTTGGTTTATTTCAATACAAAACTCATCAAGTAGGTTGCCATCAAGGAAAACACATTACATCATAATTCCAACAAAAGAAGACAATCGCACGAAGTTTAAGAGCTTCACGCAGAGTTGTAGGAGCCTTAGGGGCTTTGGGGTGAGTCAAAGCCCCTCTTTTTGTAAAGGAGTTGTAGGAGCCTTAGGGGCTTTGGTATTGTGAGATCTGCCCATGGTTTTTGAACCATGGTATTGTAAGAAAGAATGATATATAAGGATATGTCTTAGAGAGTCAAGTGATATCAGGATAGGTTGTGTAATGGAATTAACATGAACTAAGTCTGAACTCTTTCTATCTTTCTGTATTTTTGTAAAAGGAAGGCTCTATAGTTGTGTGTATGGAGGCCTTATAAAGTATGTAGTTGTGTTTGCATACCCCTGTAGCTGAGTGCACAGGGCGAGAAGGGTTGTAACTGAAGGACCTTGATTAATAAAAGAATGATTTGAAGGAAATTTTGTGTATTTCTTATGTATATTTAAGTTATTTGTTTATGTGAATTTTTTGAGTTGGTGCATGGTTTTTAATATATTTACTCTATGAATGCATTGTGAAGACTTAAATTTTATTTTATATGATGAATATTGCATGTTAGAGTAGAAAGGAGCAGTTTGCAAGGTGATTAAGTGAGTAATTGAGTAACAATTGTCATAGCAAGTTAATGGTTCAATGAAGCTCAGATTGAGCCCTAAGTAGAGGTAAGACTTAAAGCCACACTACATAGTATCTCTGGATGCAGAAACCTAGTTCTAGCATCTCCCAATATTGCCTCAGGTGAGACTTTGTTTTGTGCAACAGATTTTTGTCGAAAGGGATAGTAATAGAGGGTTTTGTTGGTAGCACAACTACTTAGAACCTAAGTCTGGACTCCCTCAAGTGAAAACCTTAGTGCTTTCATACATCAATGAAAAATCTACTCACTCTTGGTGATAGGTTTAAAGCAATGGTCTTCAACTGAAATATTTTGTGTGGTGTTTGACATCAACTCATTTACTCACACCATATAGGTTTTACTATAGTACCTTGAAAGCCATAAACATCATCGGTGGTTTCTTTTGTGTTTGTTGATGAAATACATCATTGGTCAGTAATCAGATGGTGTCTACCATGTTAGACGCCAACTCATTGATTCACATGGTTAGGATCGTACATTGGACAGTCATGTCACTGAGATAGAAGACCCTAGATCTAATTTCATCCATCCAGACTGCGATTTTAGGATAAATAGAAGATCACAATGTATGATGGCTATGATCATGCAGACAATCATCCAGTCGTGGGTCCACCATTTTTCATCAGTGTACATGTCCTTTGATCATTGTACATGGAATGTTATCTTATGTGTTGAGTATGTGTATGCCTCCCTCGGCAAAGATATCATGATGTAAATGTATTATAACAGAAGATTATCTCGCAGGTTATTCTTGATCCTGACTTGTCACAAGGTAAAGCACTTCAGTCATTAGTCACCTTTTCTGACTTTGCGCTTTAGGGGGGAATCTATTATAGGTCATTTTTTCACATCTGGTTAGGTGGCCTACAAATTGGATCAATCAACACCCTTTGACCCCTTGACATCATCATGGCACAAATCCCTATGCATGACACTCCCATATCCCAAATTTTCTACTTGAAAACACCTTGTTTCAGTCATTTTAAGGACCCATTAGAGGAATTTTGAGGTCTATAATGGGCCTCCTAAGAAAAATTTACAACAAAAATAAACTTTATAAGAACCAATAGGATTCAAGATGATGATGTCAACCATGGGGGATGATTCACCATTTTTGGAGTAAAAAAGTAAAAAGATTAAAAAATAATAAAATAATAAAACTACTTTTTCAACTCGTATTTTCAACTTATCTCCTTAATTTTTTACTCAAATTTCAAGTGGGAGTACTCGTGGGATGCAAAATTTAATTCCTCATCCAAGGAGTACCCATAGTGCATACTTTTGATGAACCCAACTACAAGAAAATTGAGAAATACATGAAAAAACGTGATTGCAATCACGTTTTTCATGTATTTCTATTTTTTTTGGTAGCACAGTCCATTTAAAGTATGCAACATAGGTACTCCTTGGATGAGGAATCAAATTTTGCATCCAATGAGTTTTTCTACTTGAAATTTGAGTAAACCCATAGGGAGATAAGTTGAAATTATGAGTTGAAAAAATAGTTTTTTCCTTTTTCCCTCTAAAATTTGATGATGTAATATAATCTCATTTTATTATTTCCACTATTATTTTATAATTTCCTTAGGAGGCCCATTTTAGACCTCAAAATTCCCCTAATGCAATACTCCCTGACATCCTATTAAACAACGTTCACCTACAGTTTTCTCCACTGTGGCCTGCATTGATCACCTGTAGGTTGCTCCACTATGGCTTGCATTGATCACCTACAAGTTGCTCCCATTTTCACCTATGTTGGTTCTATAAATTTAGTAAAAAAAGAGAAATTCTGGAAGCCTCTTTTTCTAGAAGCTTCCAAAATTTGTTTCAACCATTTACCTCAGATAAAACATTTGGATTATATCCTATACAACCTCGGAGTTTTCATCCCTTATACTTTGATCCCATCCTCCCATAAAAGGTGGATCTAAATCCCTAGATTGGTATTTGGATAAGAACTCCCAACTTACTCCCCTCACTTATATATTTGTTGCCATCCACAAGCTAGGGGTTGGATTTTGGAGATAGAATTCTACCCTTGTGTTGTTGTTGTAAAGTGGTAACTTTCCATGCATTAGGGTGACTGAAGGTGCACTTTCTGACAAAGAATGAACAAGTAAGCTTGGAGGAGCTCTTCTACAAGATCGACATTTATTTATGGTTGTAACTCCTTCCATTTCTATTAATGAAAATAGTTCTTTGTTTCCCTATATTTGATGTTATGATTTCATGTATTTTGATGCCGTGTTGATCCATTGAATTAAGTATTTATATGATGCTACATAGATGTCGTAGATCGTTGGCTTGTATTGTCTGCTTGTGCAGGTTCTAATTTTGGAATTTGGAGGTAGGATTGGAGCATTCAAGCAAAGAGAGGAGCGAAGAATATGACATATTACACGTCGTCTTCGACCCATCATCCATTTACTTTAAGAAAAAACAAAAACTACTTTTTCCTTGTGTTGTTCTAGATTTAACCACCTAGGGAAGACACTTATGTCCACAGTCGTAGCTTATGTATAACAATAACATAGAAGTTTAGTTCGTAGATTTTGTATAACAATAACATAGAAGTTTGGTTAGAGGAATCATTTAGTACTAGATTTATGGTAAATAATAGTGTTCTTATCTTGCACATGTTAAATATAGGTCCAGAAAATTTAAATTTCTCTTTATATAGTTAATTATTGATTAAATATTTGTTTCTAATTCTTTTCGTTTATGTTTGGAGGTTTAAATCAATATAATTGGCTATATTGGAAGTTATATTTTACATAGTTTTAATCATCATACAAAAATATAATAGGGTTAGAATTAGCATAGTTCGCAATCATATCACATTTATTTTCTTCATTCAAATAATGAATTTATGTCAAGTAGGCCAAGAGTCATAATCATAGAGTATCCATGGAAGTACATTTTTTTTCTTATTAGTCCCTACCCAAAGGTTCGGCAGGGACTCTTGTAATCGAAATGCTTCATAATATGACTAGTTAAATAGAATCAAATGCTTAAAATGAAACTATCCTAAGTTTTTTGACATGTTTTTGTTAAATTTTTGAAGAGCCTATTAAACACTGTCAAGGGTTTCAATTCGCGAATGAAAAGCTTCAAAATCTTTGAGGTCTTATTTGGCCTTTTTTCGAGGCCGTAATAAGCACTCTCTATCAAAAAATTTGTTTCAAAATTTTTTTGTGAAGCTCATTTTCTCATATTGAAGTAATGCTACTTTTGAAATCTTTAACATTATATATTTGCATGAATAGTTTCCTCGAGCATTAAAAACATTTTACATTAAAATTAAAGCATTTTAAAATGCATATCACAATTAAATGTTTCTTCTCTTTGCTGTTGTACAGGTTACATTTTACATTAAAATTAAAGAATTTTAAAATGCATTTTACAATTAAATGTTTTTCTATTGTACTGCTAAGTGGCCACGTTTCCCACTGCAAGTTTCCCACCGCTTCATAATGTCTTGTATAATAGCCTCTAATACCACTTTTTTTTAACTGCTTAAGAATACTTGACCACTTTTTTTCGCCGCTTAAGAACACCTGCATGATAGTAATACCTGACCACATTTTTTGTGCCACTTAAGAACACCTGCATGATAGTACCCTGCATGACAACTAGCCAGACCACTTTTTTTGCCACCGCTTTGGAATACTCTATATGACAGCCTGCCAGGGTCATACTTCACTAGAGTTTTGTGAAATCTAGAACTACCTTCGCTTATGATCACTCAAGGCTAAATGGACCCTGTTTTTTTCTGTAACTTGAATAAAAAGGTACAACTCTTTGTTCGGAATTTTCATTCAATTTGTTCGAAAAAAAATCAAATTTCTATTACAATTACTATTACTCTCAATTATTACAATTACTCTGTATTATTGGATTCATTATTAATGTTACTGTTACTCTGGCTTATTGGATTGATTATTACTATTATTTTGGAATCTGAATTATTATTGTTACTCTGTATTACCGTGATTTATTACTGTATGAAAACTAGACAAGAATATTACTGTATTCCCAAAGTGGTGCCCAGCTTTAGGCCTGAAGGTCAATTAGCCTAATAGACTTATTAGCCTAGGATAAAATAAGAAAACTTCAAATCATTGTTATTAGTCATCCTCTACATTTTGTAATGGCCTCAGTAGAAAAGGGAGAAAAGGGCGTAAGAAAGTTTCTATTTTCTATTTTTAATTGGGTAAAAAAAAAAAAATTTAAAAGAGACATAAATATCAAAATTTCATTTACTTTGGAATTTGCGGGTTTTAGTTCCAACCAAGGCCGTAAGAATTTTAATTCAATCCCAACGAATAACCAACATTCAACATCTTTATATCAGCATTGGGGATCCTCAATAACCAAAAAGCCTATTAGAAGAAAAAAAAAAAGTAAATAAGTAGGAACCCATGAACCCAAAAAAAATACAATGCTAAAATCCCAGAATGCTAAAAAAGTAATATAAATATAAACTACATTGATCATGGTGAAAAAGGGTGTAAGAAAGTTTCTAGTTTCTATTTTTAACTGAGTAAAAAAAACAAATTAAAAGAAACATAAATATCAAAATTTCATTCTACCTTTGGAATTTGGAGGTTTTAATTCCAACCAAGGCCGTAAAAATTTTCATTGAATCCTAGCTAATAAAAAACATTCAACATATTTATATCGGCATTAAGCATCCTCAATAACCAGAAAGCCTGCTAGAAAAAAAAAAAAAAGTAGCAAAAAAATTACAGTGCTAAAATCCCAAAATACTAAAAACTAAATAGAAATATACACTGCATTATGCCTACTTGAGGTTCAAATTCTTCTAAAATTTGAAACAAAGTGCATATTTCGTATCATATTAGAAGTATCGATAGCAGAGAAAACATGCACAATTACGAAATAAATCATGTGTTCAATATAGTCTAGCTTTCGCTAAGAGTCCGCATCTAGCCTTAGATCTGATAAACAAGTAGAATTCAGGGAATTCAATTTTATGGATTAAATATTACATTTAAAAGAATCAGATGTAGAGCTTATATAAGTTAGAACAAGTTATAAAAATTAAATTCGAGCAATAAATACGAATATTAAACGTACCGGCTTTGGACACTGGAGTTATTTGCTGGGCATGTCTCCTCAAGTTTTGCAACCAAGGTGGCACTGTTATAGTTTCTTTTGTTCGTTAGGCACCGGTATTTGTTCAAAATACTAGCCTCATTCACCTAAACTAGGGTTCAACTTTGCAATAATGGTGGCACTCAGAAAGTTTTTTGGGTAGAGGCGCTCATGTTAGGCTTGCAGAGCTGTTTGTTGGAAGTCTTCAAAAGTTGCAGAGCTGCTTTTTGGAATGAAAATGAGAAATGAGACTTTACTATGAAGTGAGGTGGGTAGTTAGGAGCCTAGATCCAAACCCTAAAAAAAAAATATCAAGCATATGTTGACACGTTATGGAATGGAAAAATGGGTGACAAGTGTGAGTGGCTGAATAAAATCCCTTTTGATCATTGAGAAAGATCATGGGCGTGGTTTATAATATTAAAATATAAATTGTATTATCGAATAAAAGTTGGCGGGGTATATATTAAAGTGTATTTAATTTTAGTATATTTTAAGATTATATTGTAAATTTGTTCGCCATTCCTATATAAACATTATAAAATGTTTTGTTTTTCAAAATATTATATAATTATTTCTAACTTTTCAATGGGGAAAGTGGTGATTATAATGATGATGTTTTTCCACTAATATGAACATAAAATATTTTATTTTCTCTTTAACATAATTTGAAATTTAATTTGTATAATGGTTTTATTGGAAATTTTAAAATATTTATAAATGTATTGCCATGTAATAGTGACATTTAGACATTAATATATTTGACATCTAATCAAATATGAGATTATTAATTTTAATTTCTATCAATTTATTTTAATTTTCTCTAGTGTGATCATGCATTGTGCCAGCTATGTAACATTATTTGCATGTTCGACACTTGTATGAGCCACATTATACAGATAAACAAGGGGAATTTTTCTAAGAAGCATTTTGAGTTCGTAAGTCATAAAATATAACGTATTATGGTTAGTTACCATCTGTTTATCAAAACCAAGCCTGGTTTTATCTTGGGCATTCTAGCATATGCTTAAGTTATTATCGTGGAGTACACATACCAAGATTTTCGATCACATTCAGGAAAATTATGGGTGGTTTTGTCTAAAAACAAGTGCACAACCCCTCCTTTCACTCTGGATCAAGTGTTTACGCCCTTTTTTTTGGTACCTGAGTGCTGAGGCAAGGTTACATTGCAATTCTGGAAGATGATGCTTGATTTGGTGAGTTTCGGTGTAGGCCTTCTCAAAACCAACATCTTTGAGCCTGAAAAACCTTTTAATTGTAACCTTTACTGACTTTAGGTCAGCTTTCTTTAAGCCATTTGCAAGTTTTATTTCCAAAATTTGGCAAATGGCATAGGATTTAAGTCCTTTATTTATGCTTGCTTTGAATTTTTTAATTTCCTTTTCTTCTCCCAGTGACGGTAACTGTAATGGGTCTATATAAACAAAATCATGAACAAAGTAATCAACTCCTTTATAAGTAAATCCATCCCTACTTCGAAACAGTTCAAATTCCTTCTTTGCCTCATTTTCCCTTACTTTACAAGCATGACATTTCCCAATCCCCAGGCCTAAAGTGTCAAAGGGGAGGTTAAAAAATGCACCCTTCTTAGGTGAATACAAAGACTTGCAAAAGTATCCAGAGGGAAATTTCTTCTTCTCCAATTCCTTTTCTTGAACCCTATCAATTTCATCCACAACAACATTTTCTTTTCTATACTGATAGCCCCAGGGTTGTCATATGATTTCCATGGTCACAGAGTCTTTCACACTGTTCATACCTCCCTTACATCTGCTGCATTTCCAAGAACTGACTGAGCTCCTCTTTCAAGAGCCTCCCATGGATACTTTATGTGCCGTCATATTTCTCAAACATGTACTCCACAAATATTAAAGCAGGAAAGTCATCAGAGCCCTTTGAATCAACTAAAACGACACCACCCACTGCCACAGTATCTCCATGTACTAAAGCACTCCTGTATAAAGGCTCTCTAGTAGGAAGTTTACCAAAAGACATCCCAACCCAGTTTGCTTCCTTCGTGGATGATCTACCCCTCCCTATTTTAATTGAAGAAGACGATTTTAATGTATTCTCAAAAACTAAAATAGTCTCCTCTAGTATCCTCTTCATCCTCACTCTGTTCTTGATCTTCCTGTTCCGCAATTTCTTTCCCATCATTTTCTTCACAATCATTCCATATACGATGTATAAGCTTTGTAGTGGTTGCACGCATTTCTTTTAATCGAGAAGCTTCAAACTTAAGAGATGCCCTTGGATTCAAGTTTATCTCTTTGATTATTACCTTCTTCTTTGTTAGTAACAACTTGGTATGTTTCCTTTGTTCCATCTTGTTAGAGAGACCAATTACAAATGCACTTCTTCTAATCAAATCGTCAGGATTGTCTGTAAATTGCTACAAAATAATCTTCCTATGGACTACAACATACCTCTCTACATCTGCCAAGTTTGTTGAAATAAATGTTGGTTCATTTCTATCTTGCACAGCAAGCTTCCTAATAACATTTGCAAATGAAAGCTTTGAAACACGACTCTGATTCTTCAACATAGTAATGATATTGATGGCAAGTTTGTAGTTTTTAGTATGGGTTTGTACCAAGGAGCATTTTCCATTCAAGCTTTCCCAAGTTTGCACCAATCCCCATCAGTGAAAATTGATATGAAGAGCATTGAGGCTCCAAATTAATTCATCCACTCCTTGACAGCAGTCATATATATTTTAATGCCTTCTGGAGTTTCCAGATTAGATTCTACTGATTGTGATTTAGAAGTATGGCTGG
This sequence comes from Pinus albicaulis, assembly GCA_034641835.2. Taxonomy (NCBI): domain Eukaryota; kingdom Viridiplantae; phylum Streptophyta; class Pinopsida; order Pinales; family Pinaceae; genus Pinus; species Pinus albicaulis. The sequence goes on from CM076582.1 coordinate 86,096,543, forward strand.
CAGAATCATCGTCCAGACAATACCCACTACCATCATCCTCAGTCATAATTCTCGAAACAAAAACCTGTTGGAAATTAATTCCAACGACGGACAAAGTAGAAGAATGAGAATTCAAAGGACAGGAGGCAGCAGCAAGATTTTTTTTTTTACTTGCACTCTACTGAGCATTAAAACCTTGTTTTAAATCACCTACAAAATCCAATTTTCTAGTTAAAGGTCATAGACCTGTTTTTCTATGCAAAGCTCTCCATCCTGCCATTTAAATCCACTGCACCTACTGCCTTAAACACCACCTACCGTTTGTTTCCCCACACAATTTGCTTTGTATTTGAAGTCCCCCACTTCAATAGTTGTGGAGCCCATGTTCCACGTCTTCACACCCACCAACCAATCGGAAGTCGTTCGCATTCTTTGAAGCCTCGTCACCATCCTTTACCCGCATGATGATTTTTCGTCCCACCTCCTCCAAGTCACCAGGCTGACAGCCAATCCTATGCATATTGAAAAAAAATGAGCCGACGTCACCCATCCACAAAATGGATGCGATAAACCTTTGAAGCAGTTTGGATAAAACTTTGAATTTTGCCAGTATGTCGAGCCTCGGCCAATGAGAGCTCTATCGCACGGTTCGGGTGCACAGTCAACAAGCCCAAAATTGGATGTGATAAAGTCATAAACCATTTTGCATAAGGATGCTTGAAATCCACGAAAAGCATTTGTATCAGGTTTTAAACCTTAGGATAAAAATTTAATGTCTTATGTTTTATATGCGCACGATGTATTAAGGTTTCAAACCTTGGCATAATTTTTTTTTTAAAACCTGCGACATAGTTTTGTTTTAAATACTTTAGGTTATATACATGTTTTATATATAAATATATATTGTAAATATAAAATATTTACAATATATATAAACATTGTAATAGACAGCAGCGTGTTGACTATTTTTGTGTGAAAAAGCCCAAAGGCAGAAAAGAAGATGGAGAGCCAAAAAAATAGAACGTTGTGTTTGTAGCAGCTAATGTTTTGTGTAAATCCAGAACTGAAGTTTTGAGGAGAGAAGTCCTATTATGTAACATTTCAGAAGTTGAATGAAATAGAGTGTTTTCTTCATCTCTATGTAAATTTATTTTCTTATTAAAATCTCTGTGTTAAGAAGAGGAGGAATTTTTTTTCCTCTGTGTGTGTTCAGAATTAGTAGAAATTTCAACATGATATCAGAGCTAGTCCAGGCTCTTTACATTTTCCAAAAAAGCTGAGGGAAGAAGAAGTTTTTGAAGTTTTCTCCGGTAGTGTGAAGACTCAGCAAAACAAGGTATTTACCAAAATAGAGTTTGTTTTTGTTTTAAAGAGTGCAGTCCAGAGAAGTCTTTAAAAGACAGAGTTTGTCTCTTAAGAAGAGAGACAATTTGTTTGGAAACACAGTCGAGTTTTTAAGCATAAGTTTAGAAAGATAGCTATTACAGAAGCCAACACAAGCATAAGTATGGGAAATACTCAACTCCCACAGTTCAATGGGAAGAACTATGACTATTGGGCAATCACAATGAGAGCCCTATTTGCCTCTCAAGATTTATGGGAGCTAGTTGAATATGGTCTAAAAGAACCAACATATGAACAATCATATAATGCCTTAACATAGACAGAGAAGGATTTGTTGAAGAGTTATAGGAAGAAGGGCTCAAAATCCCTCTTCTATCTCTATGAGGCAATACATGAAAGTATATTTCCAAGAATTGCAGCAGCAAAGAGGTCCAAGGATGCATGGGATACCCTCCATAAATCCTACCAAGGTATGGATAAGTTAAAGACATCAAAGCTTCAATTAATGAGAAGATATTTAGAAGTCATTTTCATGAAAGAGTCTGGTACAATAGACTCATTCTTCACAGTGTTGATTGGGTTGGTCACCCAAATGAGATCTCATGGAGAGATAGTAGAAGAAAGAAGAATAGTGGAGAAAGTAATGAGGAGCTTACCCTCAATATTTGATGTGATAGTAACAACCACTAAAGAGACAAAGTATCTCTCAAAGTTTACTGTTGATGAGCTTCATGCATCATTGATGACACATGAAGAAAGATTGGGCAAAACAACAAAGTCATATTTGGAACATGCCTTCAAGACCCAAATTTCCTTTGGAAGAGAAAGATGTCAAGGCAAATCAAACTATAGAGGAAAAGGAAGAGGCAGAAGCCAAAACAGAGGAAGAAACAACCCTGCAAATACAAGTGGAAGGGGCAGCAATAAAAGTCAAAATCAAAGCCAATGCAGCAACCAACAAGGTGGAAAAAATCAAGCACATGGACAAAGGTATGATAAATCCCAAGTCCAATGTCATTATTGTACGAAGTATGGCCATTATGCCAATGAATGTAGGAATAAATAGAATTACATGGGTAATAGACCCAGTGCTAATTTTACTAAGGAAAATATGAGTCAAGAGAATTTGTTTTTGGCATGTAATATGGCTGAGGAAAATAATGAAGATATATGGTTTCGAGATTCAGGATGTAGCAACCATATGACTGGAAACATCTCTATGTTTTCCATGATTGATGAAAATGTAAAGTCTCAAGTCACATTGGGGACAAACAATAATGTCTCTGTCATGGGAAAAGGCAAAGTAAGTGTGTTAACAAAGAAAGGAGAAAGGAAATCCATATCAGATGTATACTATGTTCCTGTTATGAAGTGTAACCTTTTGAGCATTGGACAGCTCATTCAGAAAGGCTACAATGTATTCTTTGAAGATGATGTATGTACCATCATGGACATACCACCAAGAAAGCAAGGGATTGCACAAGTGAATATGACAAGAAATAGAATGTTTCCTCTCAAAATGAGAGCAGATTTGAAGAAAGGAGTTGCAATGGCAGCAGTGACATAAGAGACATTCCAAAGAGAAGCAAAAGATGAAAATTGGTTATGGAATTTGAGATTTGGACATCTCAACTTTGGAGGTATGAATTTTTTGCATAGAAAATGAATGGTAAAGGGATTACCATTGATTGAAAAGCAAGACAACCTATGTGAAGGTTTCATCTTGGGAAAAAAACACAGAGAAATATTTCCATCAGGAAAGAGCATAAGGGCAAAGGCACCCTTAGAAATAGTCCATTCTGATTTTTGTGGACCAATGCAAACACCATCATTAGCAAGAAGCCACTATATGCTGACCTTTATTGATGATTACACAATAAAAACTTGGGTTTAATTCTTGAAGTTGAAGACTGAAGTGTTTGAGAAATTTTGCCACTTTAAGGCTCTAGTTGAGAATCAAAGTGGGCAGCATATTAAAGTTCTCAGAACATACAGAGGAGGAAAATATATGTCAAAATAATTTTTGCGTTTTTGCAGAGAAAATGGGATTCATAAACAATTTACAGCAAGGTATACACGACAACAAAATGGAGTTGTTGAAAGGAAAAATAGAACCATCATGGACATGGTAAGAAGCATGTTGAAGGAAAAACATTTTCCAAATGAATATTGGGTTGAAGCTATACATTGTGCAGCATATGTGCTCAATAGATTCTCAACAAAGAGTGTTATGAATAGAGTTCCTAAAGAATCATGGAGTGTCATAAAAAAATTGTCACCCACATGAGAGTTTTTGGTTATGTGGCTTATGCACACATTCTAGATCAGCTAAGGAAGAAGTTGGACAGTACGGGGGAGAAGTGCCTATTTGTTGGATACAGTGAAGAATCCAAGGCACACAGATTGTATAACCCATCTACCAAGAAGTTTATGATAAGCAGAAATGTACAATTTATTGAGGAAGAATCTTGGGATGGAAACATTGAGAAAATAGTGAATGTAAAAAGTTGTTTGTCTCATGATGATGATGAGGAAGATATGGATGAAAGAAACACCTCATTAGCAGCACGACCTCCACCAACATAAGGACAACAAGGGACACCATAACCAAGTATTATAACACCCTTGAGAAGTGATGACAGTGCTTCTCCAAACACATCACAAGGAGCAGATTTGAGTGCTTCAACAAGCACAAGTTCAGCAAGTGAAAGAGGAACCAAATTCAGAAGTCTGGATGAAATTTATGAGCAAGAGGAAGCAAATGAAGGTATGAACTCTTTATATTCATTGTATTGTTGTGTAGAGGATCTTATTCAATTTGAAGAAGCTGTAAAAGATAAGAAATGGATAGATGTTATGGATGAAGAGATAAATGCCATAGAGAAAAAAAAAGACATGGGAATCAGTTGATCTCTCAAAATGCAAAGAAGTAATTGGAGTGAAATGTGTTGGGGCCTCCGTAGTTTGCAATATTGGCAAGAAAAAATGTTGCAAAGCCTACGTCAAACCCACTTTGGAATCTTAGGATCTAGCCCTCCTAGATTCAGAGAGGTATCTCTCTATATAAGTGTTTTCAAAGATATTATTTTTAAGGATTATGATGTGATATTAGGCTAGTTATAAAGTAAAAGGGTTTTGTTTGTTTTGGTTGGGATGAATATCATCAAAATGAAGAAAGTATTTTGAAGGGTAAAGGTGTAAGTAGGTTGAAATAATGGTTCAACTGATAGGATAGGTAAGAAACAGTATCAATCCATTGGGCTATGGAGTCATAAAAGTATTTAATTGCACAACAGGTTTCAAGAGTGGTCTATAGGGCAAGTCATCTATGTCAAAATATCTCTTTAAGTTGATTTATGGTATGGAACATTAAAGTGTAATGAAAGAAGCAAACATATAAGAAAAACAAAGGGCAGCTTAAGATCAAGTAAGGACTTTTAACCTAGCCTGCTTTCAGCATACTCAAATGAAAACAAGGAATAGCCTAAGATCAAGTAAGGACTTTTAACCTATCCTGCTTTTGACATATTCTCAAAGGAAAACATTAAAGACAAACAAAGAATAACTTAAGATCAAGTAAGGACTTTTAACCTAGCCTTCTTTCAGCATACTCAAAGGAAAAACATTCAAGATGAACATAAAAAGTAGCCTAAGATCAGGTAAGGACTTTTAACCTAGCCTGTTTTTGACATACTCTTAAGGGAAACTTTCAAAACAGTTGTTGGAGGAAACACTATAGGACAGGGCTAACCATAGACTTCTCTAGTTTAACTTTACTTAGCATGAAATGAAAATATCATTCAAGAACAATATCTCAAGTTTTACAGAGCAAGACATGGGCTCACCAACATTCCTTGACTGGTTACACTTTATTGAATTATCCTCAAATACACAATTAGCAAAAAACATAAAGATAAAGCTTATTAGTGAGATTTAGGGTACTTTAGAAGTAAATCCTAATCTATATTTGTTTTTATTTATCAGAGAAAGTGGACAGTATGGAAAACATGAGAAAAATAACAATTACAGTAAGAAAAACATCACCATTGACATAGACCAGGATCCCATAAATCAACTTGTGTATTTGATGTTCAAAACACTTACAAACTTCAAGTCCATTGGGTTTTTTATAGCTTCAAACTTCTCTTCTTAGCCTATCTTTCTTCAATTACAAAACAAAGCTTCAGCAGCCTCAATAGTTATTTACATTCAATGAGTATTCAAAGACCAACCTTTACAATGAGCTCTTCTTATGATATTTATAGGTGAATTGAGGAGGTGGAGTGGAAAGAAGGTTTATTTGTTCAATTAATACAAAGTAAATGCTTCTCGGCCTTTGGGAAGCCTTATGGAGAAGTTTCAGTTGTTTTAACTCTTTTTTAATTAATTTTACATTAACTTTTATCTGCTTCAATCACTTTTGTTGACTTTGGAGGCTTTTGGTAGGCTGGCAATTACTTCTGAGCTGTCTTTAGCAAATATCTTTGACTGTGCATTAACTGTGTATTCTTTTGAGGAAAATGAACTTGTAGGTGGCATTTTTGGTCTTCAGAGAAGTAAATGCTTCTATGATTTGGCATTTAAAGCCTTCCTTCTGCTGATATGTCTGCTTTAGTGGCTTTAAACACTGATTAGGCCTTGATCTTGCTTTAAGGCCTTCTTTTCATCTTCGGGGTTTTTTAAACCTTTTCTACTAACTGTATTAACCTTCATTTATCTTTTTTCTTTGGTTTTCAACCTTAACTATCGGGTTAAGATCTTTTATCTTCAATCTTTATGTATTAACATTTTAACCTTAATTTTTCTCTGATACTCTTTAATTCTTCACCACTGTGTTTATTGTTGTACAGATGGCTTTAGTACGCGAAGGGTTTCATAATATGACCAACGCTCATGAAGCACTGGTCAAACCATAAAATAAACCCTGGTAACTCCCTTTTTTCATGATTTTTCCATTGTTTGGGCTATGAAAGTCATCACCTTCTGGCCCTGTCCCTTTATGGACTGTAGGGGGGCTTTCGGCCCTAAAACCACCATAGAACCTGCAAAAAACCAAAAAACACGTTTATAAAACCCTGCGGGGTTGGAAAAAATGCATGCAGAGGCTTGCGGAGGTGGAAGGAGCAAGATACGCAGGCGGAAGAGGAAATTTCATGGTGGAGAGGGGAAAACTTGTGAAAACAGGGTTCCAATTTGGTTTTGGCGCGAAGATGTGGAGTGGTGGTTTTGTGAAAACCATTGGTGGTTTTCGGGTGGCATCCAAGCTGTAAGCGGTTTTGCGCATTTTGAACACGATACCATATAGGGCGCGACACGCGTCCTCTAGGAAACCGCCTGTTTCATGTTAATTTTGGTGGTTAAACCCTGACGACAAAATCTATGCGAAATTGAACGTAGGCCGCTGGATCTTGGGGGGAAGATCCAACGGCTATGGGGGAGCGCGACAGATGGAAAGGTGCTCGGGCGAGGATTATAGTGGGAGCTAGGTGTCAAGAGGGGAATGGGGAATATTTTTATGGGTGGAAGGTAGGGCCCTGCTGACATCAGCTAACTTGTTTGGTAGCACGGGTATGTTTATCGGTGGGGTTGGATGTCGGGTTAAATGAGAACCATTGGATGAGAATAATCAACAGTGGAGATCCGTATAAGAGGATGGATGGATAGATACTATTCGGGTGAATAGGGGGTGTGAGGGGACACATGGTGGCCGTCAGATCAAGGCTTGAGGCCTGTGATATACGGCTGAGATTTCTCCGAGATTTGACAAGTGAGGAAGGGGAAAAACAAAGCGAAGGGGGCTTAAACAATGAGGAAGGAAGGGTCTGATGAAGGAGTATGGGACCAGAAGCAGGGTGCGAAGGGCTAAGGAAAAAGGGCTAGGAGGATGGATGAGGGAGGTGATCCAGTGCCGTTGGATTGAAAATATCTACGGCTATGATTAAAGCAGGTTTTGGCAAACACAGCGGGGAAAATACAAAGGAAAATGCATTTCATAAGGGCGCGGGGGTAAATACAAGGTAAGGGAAAGGGGGCTTAATAAAGCAGAGAAGGTGTGGTCCTATGGAGGAGTAGGGGACCGAGAGCAGAGAAATAAGGGGCTAAGGAAGTCTCAGGGATGGGGTGATCGGCGGGTTAAATGAGGGTCGTCGGATCTTATGGATCTACGGTGTAGATCTCATCAGAGCATTGATATCGGGGTGAACAGTTTGCAAAGAAAAATGCGGGTCTATAGAGGAAATGCCGATGCGATGGGGTCTGAGGGTTTAGGCACTTGGTCATAGTTCTGGTTTATATGGAAAAAAGGGCTAAGGCTTAAGCCCTCGGGGGCTTAAAGCCTATACATAAAACAGGTCAGAAAATAAGCTTAAAGGAAGGTTTTTAGGCCTTTTTAAGAGTTTCCGATAGGGATAAAAGTGGGTTTTTAACCAAATAAAAGGGGATTTTATAGGTTTAAAGGGTTTTTAGGTGAAATGGGGGGAAAATAAAAGGAAAAGGGGCTTTTCAGAGGAAAATGGAGGATAAAATAAAAGGGAAAAAAGAATGAAATAGGCTTAGGAAATAATGGGAAATGCCCTAAAAAACAGTGTCTTTTGATATCAACAGGGTCACTTGGTGGATTTTTAAATGAAAAAGCAGTGAATATTACTCTTTGAGTTAGAAAGCATTAGAAGGCTTCAAGAATGAGAAATTTTCTATGAAAATAATCTCTTGAAGGCTTAAGACTTGTTTTAGCCATCATTTGCTATGACAAAAATTACTGATGGATAACAGTGGCTCCACTTGGGGATGGAAGCTCCTTGGAGGTGTCAATAACTTCAAAAATTGATCTCTAGGATGCAGACCTGTGCCTTATTCATGACAACCTCTTCTTCTTTGATCATGTTGCTTAGAAAAATGATCAGTACTTTATGTCAGCAAACAAATTTCTCCCAAACATTTTACCTACACAACCTACTTTTCCTAACATTTTTTCTTCATAAGGTGCACTTGGACTTGCAAACCTTTGTCATCAACATTTTATTCTTTTATTGAAAGTAGGAAACTAATTTAAATCTATCCTTATTTCTTCCATGAGTTCATATTAATCCGTTGAACTCATTAATTCTCTACCTAAGCTACTATCTGCCAGGATTAAACTGTCTAACAGATCTTATTCTCTATTTTCTAAAAAAGAAATTTAAACACAGTCAAATCAAGATTAGACTGTCTAATTTTCTATGGTGTCTATGGCTATATGTACAAGCTGCACATAGACTTTATTTGTAGAAATTTAAAACAAAACTGTGAAGGCTTAAGATCTGAAAAACATAAAAAATTCTTCATTCTCTCTTTCAGCTCTGGTTTTTATCTTTTTAGAGTTGTCTCTTTCTTTACCTGGTTCAAGTTTTCAGCATATTTAAACCATTTCTTTTTATTCTCTGTGGCTCAAGTTTTGGTCTGATTAGAGCCATTTCTTTCTATCCTAATCTAATCTACCGATAAGCGAAGATTAAACAATTTGGAAAATCTTTTTCACTAACCTATCAGTAGTAATTTGAAATCTATTTAGTCATGATTAGGCTATATGACTAAATAGTAGTATTCTCTCAAGTAGTGGCATTTAAGCTTGCACACTTTCAGATTTTCCTTTATTTTTTGGTATGGGGTTGTACCTTTCTTCTTTTATTTCTGCTCTCTTTTAATCTTTTTCTCTTGTTTTTTGTATTTTTTCAGTTTTTCAAATTCAAAGTCAAAAAAAAAAGACTGACTAAATGCTCATAGGCTAAGCTTTATTGAAATTCCTACCTGCCCTAATCTAACTTTAAAATATTTACATGCTTAGCTGACAAATTCTCTTTTCCAATACATCCAGTCAATCAGATGGTTCCATGACTGGTCTTTGCTCATCTCTTTGAGAAGGCAGAAAATGTGTAGCCATCTGATTGGTGACAAAAATGAGTATAACATCTGACTACTTGTCAGAGATAACCATGGTACATATTGAATATTAATCTTTAAAATCAAGGCTATAACAGAAGGTGACAGTGTTTTTTGTATTTGGCTCTTGCAAAGGATCCATGTTTGAGAATTTGAGCCAATTGGGACCTCCACACACTCTTCCATAGGATCAATAAAGAAAAGATGAGAACTCTCTTATTTTTGGCCCTCCATGATTGGTAGATTATCTGCCTTTAATACATCAACTTTGAGGACTGCATCTTTAGTATGTTCCTTGGAAGCATCATCATCCTTCACCTGCAAATCAACAAGCAGTGTAATTTCTTCTTTCTCTAACTGTATGCTTGCTTCTGATGTAAATTCAGGTTCTCTGGATGACAGATTTATATCAACAATGGGAGAAGGTTTCTCTTGAAAAGATAATATATCCTCAGTAGGAAAGTCTTCTATCTATTTTTCTCCCCCAAAAACGTGCTGATACTTTTCATTGTTTGGGACAGCTGGTCTGAATTTTTCTTGAATTATGTATTGTTTGTTTTCACGAGGTCTCAGACATGTACTAGCAACAAGGGCTAACACGTTGGCAAGACTGATTTGGTTTTTAGGAACAAGGTTAAGTTGGAAATCTTGAAATGATTTTAACAGGTCAATAAAATCATCCTTATAGGCTCTAAGTCTGGGATTTTTAACAATACATTCCCCATTCACTTGCCTGATTACCAACTCTGCATTCCCATGAACTGTTATCCTCTGGGCTCTTAATTTTTTTAATAAATGCAACCCTAAAAGGAGTGCCTCCTACTCTACTATGTTACTTGTGCATTGAAAATTTAATTTATATGAATGGCCTTCAAAATGATTGTTTTCTAGATTGTAAAGCCATATTCCTGCACCTGCACTAGTTTGACTACATGACCCATCAAAACTCATATTCCACAGAGGACTAGTTTTAGGTTTAACATTAATTTCCCGACTATCCTCTTTGTCTTGGGTGCCATTGTTTTTTTCTGTGAGATAGGCACTATGTTGATGATTATCTTGTTCCAATGAAGGTTTAGAGGCTAGCTGCTTGTTTAGTATTTGATCAATTTCTTCTTCTGTCAAAGGAGGGATTTATTTTTCAGCGTGGACAAAAGTACAACACTCCTCTTTATTTTGTGTTAACTAGTTTTGAGGCTGGATGTCTTATTGAGCCTCTTCTAGGGGATCTTTACTTGTTCTTGCAGGGAGACCTTGAGGATTTTCTACTATCTCCTGATCTTCTTCTGTTTCAAACAATTCCTCATGATTATTATGACACTCAGTTTGAATACAAGGCTCATGAGTTGTTTCTTCTACATTATCAGGATGCCACTCTTCTTGTGTACTCTGAAATGAGTTATAATCTAGAGGGAGAGTTCTTATATGTACTGGTTCTCCTTCCACTTCAGATTCTGTGTTCTCTAAGTGGCTACTTGTTTCCTCAAAGCACTACTCCCTATTAGTATTTGCATTTTGTTCTTAAAGACCTCTTAACAGTAAAACACAAGTTATAGGTAGGCAATCAAAAATTTCTTGACAACCTTCCTCATCATCTTCTATAAAGTCTTGATCATCACACATATTTTTCTCATTGTCTAGGTCTTGTAGTGGTTGAGTTTGTGTTTGATCATGGAAAGGCATGGGCTGCTCTAGATCATTGATATTCAAATTAGCCTCACCTAGGAGGGATGATGAATCATTATTTATGCTAGCAGGGATATCTTGAGGAATGTCCTTTATTCCTTGATTGATTTCTTCCTCAATTGATTCATCTAGGTTTTGTGATAGTTAGGGTGCATATGAAATTCTTGAATGGCTTCTAACAGATCTCCAGGATGAATATTAACCAAATCCTCATCAATATCTAACAGGTATTGTATGATGTTCTGAGATTGATCACAACAGTTTGTATTCCATGATAAAGATGAAGGGTTTTCTTTATATTCTTCATAAAATACTTGGTGCATGTCTTTTAAAGAACACAAGCTCTTAGGTTCTAACCATTCATACCAATCCCTTGCCTTCTTCTAATGTTAACATGAACATTTTCATAAGGCAGTCTTCATGCCATTCAGTCTTTACCTTCCATACATGTATATGACATTTGATGAGATTTAACAAAGGGTCATCAAACTTTTCACCTTGAAAAACATGAAGGTTATCATCCCAACACAACTAGGGCATCTTATGTGGGAACCCAGGGATATGATCTCTACTCATTGGGGTATATCTTCGTTATATCCTTGGAATCATGTTTGTAAATCAGAAGAGAGGTCATTGTATCTTGTCAACCAATTCAGAGTCTTATACTTGTGGAGTCATTTGGTCTTTTGGAAGTTATTGAGTCGCTAGGTGGAAATTTTTAGCTTTTTAAAGGTAAAATGTTTTATGGTCCACCACCATTGATTTATTTAAACACTAATCTGAAATTTTCTAGGTTTTCTGAGGTCTTAAGGATGTATAAGATGTAAGTCACTCAGAATTTCCCAGTGGATTCTTAGGGAAAAACCAGTGGGGTCAGCAAGCCTACTGAATACCAATGGAGTCACCAAGTGAAGGATTTTTACTTGTTTTCAAAGTTTGGTTGTTGTTCACAATCAACAATCAATAATAACCAGTCTTGGTGACACTTGTTTCATTTAGAAATAGGGGTTCGTTGAGTTGTGAAGTTATCTATTACTCAATAAATTTCCCCAATATGGTCACCAGTATGTTAGGGCCTCCGTAGTTTGCAATATTGGCAAGAACAAACAATGTAGAGCCTACACCAAAACCACTTTGGAATCTTAGGACCTAGCCCTCCTAGATTCAGAGAGGGATCTCTCTATATAAGTGTTTTCAAAGATATTATCTTTAAGGCTTATGATATGATATTAGGCTAGTTATAAAGTACAAGGGTTTTGTTTTTTTTGGTTGGGATGAATATCATCAAAATGAAGGAGGCATTTTTAGGGGTAAAGGTGTAAGTAGGTTGAAATAATGGTTCAACTGATAGGATAGGTAAGAAACAGTATCAATCCATTGGGCTATGGAGTCATAAAAGTATTTAATTGCACAACAGGTTTCAAGAGTGGTCTATAGGGCAAGTCATCTATGTCAAAAGATCTCTTTAAGTTGATTTATGGTATGGAACATTAAAGTGTAATGAAAGAAGCAAACATATAAAAAAAACGAAGGGCAACTTAAGATCAAGTAAGGACTTTTAACCTAGCCTGCTTTCAACATACTCAAAGGAAAACAAGGAATAGCCTAAGATCAAGTAAGGACATTTAACCTATCCTGCTTTTGACATATTCTCAAAGGAAAACATTAAAGACAAACAAATAATAACTTAAGATCAAGTAAGGAATTTTAACCTAGCCTGCTTTCAGCGTACTCAAAGGAAAAAAAATTCAAGATGAACATAGAAAGTAGCCTAAGATCAGGTAAGGACTTTTAACCTAGCCTTCTTTTGACATAATCTTAAGGGAAACTTTCAAAACAGCTATTGGAGGAAACACTAGAGGACAGGGCTAACCATAGACTTCCCTAGTTTAACTTTACTTAGCATGAAATGAAAATATCATTCAAGAACAATATCTCAAGTTTTACTCAGCAATACATGGGCTCACCAACATTCCTTGACTGGTTACACTTTATTGAATTATCCTCAAATACACAATTAGCAGAAAACATAAAGATAAAGCTTATCAGTGAGATTTGGGGTACTTTAGAAGTAAATCCTAATCTATATTTGTTGTTCTTTATCAGATAAAGTGGAAAGTATGGAAAACATGAGAAAAATAACAATTATAGTAAGAAAAACATCACCATTGACATAGACCAAGATCCCATAAATCAGCTTGTGTATTTGATGTTCAAACCAGTTACAAACTTCAAGTCGAGTGGGTCTTTTACAGCTTCAAACTTCTCTTCTCAGCCTATCTTTCTTCAATTACAAAACAGAGCTTCAGCAGCCTCAATAGTTATTTACATTCAATGAGTATTCAAAGAACAACATTTGCAATGAGCTCTTCTTATGATATTTATAGGTGAATTGAGGAGGTAGAGTGGAAAGAAGGTTTATTTGTTCAATTAATGCAGAGTAAATGCTTCTCGGCCTTTGGGAGGCCTTATGGAGAAGTTTCAGATGTTTTAACTCTGTTTTAATTAATTTTACATTAACTTTTATCTACTTCAGTCACTTTTGTTGACTTTGGAGGCTTTTGGTAGGCTGAGAATTACTTGTGAGCTATCTTTGGCAAATATCTCTGACTGTTCATTAACTGTGTATTCTTTTGAGGAAAATGAACTTGTAGGTGGCATTTTTGGTCTTCAGAGAAGTAAAGGCTTCTATGATTTGGCATTTAAAGCCTTCCTTCTGCTGATTTGTCTGCTTTAGTGGCTTTAAACACTGATTAGGCCTTGATCTTGCTTTAAGGCCTTCTTTCATCTTCGGGGTTTTTTAAACCTTTTCTGCTGACTGTATTAACCTTTAATTATTGTTTTTCTTTGGTTTTCAGCCTTAATTATCAGGTTAAGCTCTTTGATCTTCAATTTTTATGTATTAGCCTTTTAACTTTAATTGTTCTTTGATACTCTTTAATTCTTCACCACTGTGTTTGCTGGTGTACAGGTGGCTTTAGTACATGGAGGGTTTCATAATATGACCAACGCTCATGAAGCACTGGTCAAACAATAAAATAAACCCTGGTAACTCCCTTTTTTCATGATTTTTCCGTTGTTTGGGCTATAAAAGTCGTCACCTTCTGGCCCTATCCCTTTATGGACTGTAGGGGGCTTTCAGCCCTAAAACCGCCATAAAACCTGCAAAAAACTAACAAACACGTTTATAAAACCCTGCGGGGTTGGAAAAACTGCATGCAGAGGCTGACAGAGGTGGAAGGAGCAGGATACACAGGCGGAAAAGGAAATTTCATGGGGGAGAGGGGAAAGCCTGTGAAAACAGGGTTCGAATTTGGTTTTGGCGCGAAGATGTGGAGTGGTGGTTTTGTGAAAACCGTTGGCGGTTTTTGCATGGCATCAAAGCTGTAAGAATTTTTGCACATTTTGAACGCGATACCATACAGGGCGCGACACGTGTCCTCTAGGAAACCTCCTGTTTCACATGAATTTTGGTGGTTAAACCCTGACGACAAAATCTACACCAAATTTAACGTAGGCCACTGGATCTGGGGGGGAAGATCCAATGGCTATGGGGGAGTGCGACAGATGGAAAGGTGCTTGGGCGAGGATTATAGTGGGAGCCAGGTGTCAAGAGGAGATTGGGGGATAGTTTTATGGGTGAAAGGTAGGGCCCTACTGACATCAGCTAACCTGTTTGGTAGCGCGGGTATGTTGATCGACGGGGTTGGATGTCGGGTTAAACGAGAACCGTTGGATGAGAATAATCAATGGTGGAGATGCGTATAAGAGGATGGATGGATAGATACTAGTCGGGTGAATAGGGGTTGAGAGGGGAAGCATGGTGACCATTAGATCAAGGCTTGAGGCCTATGATCAACAGCTGAGATTTCTTCGAGATTTGACAAGTGAGGAAGGGGAAAAACAAAGGGAAGGGGGCTTAAACAATGAGGAAGGAAGGGTCCAATGAAGGAGTATGGGACCAGAAGCGAGATGCGAAGGGCTAAGGAAAAAGGGCTAGGAGGAGGGATGAGGGAGGTGATCCAACGTCGTTGGATCGGAAAGATCTACAGCTAGGATTAACACGGAGTTTGGCAAATGCAGTGGGGAAAATACAAAGCAAAAGGAATTTCATAAGGGCGCGCGGGTAAATACAAGGTAAGGGAAAGGGGGCTTAATAAAGCAAAGAAGGTGTGGTCCTGTAGGAGTAGGGGACCAAGAGCGGAGAAATAACGGGCTAAGGAAGTGGTGGGGATGGGGTGATCGGCAGGTTAAATGAGGGTTGTCGGATCTTATGGATCTACGGTGTAGATCTCATCAAAGCATTGACATCGAGGTGAACTGTTTGCAAAGGAAAATGCGGGTCTATAGAGGAAATGCCGATGCGATGGGGTCTGAGGGGTTTAGGCGCTTGGTCATAGCGCTAGTTTATATGGCGAAAAGGGCTAAGGCAAGGGCTAAGGCTTAAGCCCTTGGGAGCTTAAAGCCTATACATAAAATAGGTCGGACAATAAGTTTAAAGGAAGGTTTTTAGACCTTTTTAAGAGTTTTTGATAGGGAGAAAAGGGGGTTTTATAATTTTAAAGGAGTTTTAGGTGAAATGGGGGGAAAAGAAAAGGAAAAGGGGTTTTTCAAAGGAAAATGGAGGATAAAATAAAAGGGAAAAAAGAATGAAATAGGCTTAGGAAATAATGGGGAATGGCCTAAAAAGCAGTCTCTTTTGATATCAACAGGGTCACTTGGTGGATTTTTAAATGAAACAACAATGAATATTACTCTTTGAGTTAGAAAGCATCAAAAGGCTTCAAGAATGAGAAATTTCTATGAAAATAATCTCTTGAAGGCTTAAGACCTGTTTTAGCCATCATTTGCTATGACAAAAATTTATTGATGGCTAAGAAAATGGGTTT
Source organism: Pinus albicaulis (assembly GCA_034641835.2). NCBI lineage: Eukaryota > Viridiplantae > Streptophyta > Pinopsida > Pinales > Pinaceae > Pinus > Pinus albicaulis. The sequence continues at coordinate 86,112,358 of CM076582.1, forward strand.
ATACAACCAAAAGCAATGTTGAAGGTAAGATTGAAAGGCACAAGGCCAAACTTGTTGACAAAGGCTACAAGAAGCAACAAGGAAGAGATTATGAGGAAACTTTTGCACCAGTTGCAAGAATGGAAACAGGAAGACCAATGTTGTCCATAGCAGCACAATACAAGTGGAAAGTTTACCCAATGGATGTGAAATCAACATTCCTAAATGGAGTATTGATGGAAGAGGTATATGTTGAACACCCTCTGGGCTATGAAAAGGAAGGTCAAGAGCACAAGGTATGCAAATTGAAGAAAGCTCTATATGGGCTGAAACAAGCACCAAGAGCATGGTACAGTGGGATAGATGCCTATCTACTCGAAAATGGGTTTGAGAAATGTGAAGGAAAACCCACAGTATACATCAAAGAGAAAGATGGTAAGATGCTCATTGTTGCTTTATATGTTGATGATGTTATATTTACAGTTAATGATGCTTATCTCATTGAGAATTTTAAAACAGCCATGAAGGATGAATTTGAAATGACTGATATGGGATTGTTGAGATACTTCTTAGGAATAGAAGTAGAGAAAAATGAAAATAATATTTTTATCTCTCAAGCTAAATATGTGAATGAAGTTTTGGAAATATTTAACATGCAGGATTGCAAGGCAGCAATTACTCCTACAGTGATGGGATTCAAACTGAGAAAAGAAGACAGCAGCAAGGATTTTGATCCAAGTTTGTACAAGAGCATAGTTTGTAACCTTATGTATTTGACTGTAACTAGGCTAGATATTATGCATGTTGTAAGCTTAATTTCCAAATTTATGGAAAGGCCAAAGGAGACACATTGGTAAGCAGCAAAAAGAATTTTGAGGTATGTGAAAGGAACAAAGAGGTATGGTATTTTATACACCACTTCAAAAAAATTTGAACTCATTGGATATACTGACAGTGATTGGGCTGGAAGTATATATGATAGTAAAAACACCTCTGGATATGTTTTTCATATGGGATCAGGAGCCATTTCATGAGCTTCTAAGCAACAGCGAATTGTGGCTTGATCAATAGCAGAGGCGGAGTATGTGGCAGCTACAGTAGCAGCATGTCAAGCAGTTTGGATGAGAAGAATGTTGAGAAGTTTGTGTCATGAACAGGTTAAAGGAACAATAGTGTATTGTGATAATAGCTCAGCTATAGCTTTATCCAAGAATTCAGTGTTTCATAAGAGAACGAAACACATTGATGTCAATTATCACTACATCAGAGAGCTAGTGAACAATGGTGAAATTGTTCTGAAGCATTGCATAATAGAAAAGCAGTTTTCTGATATATTGACAAAACCATTGGGGCAGAAAAGCTTTAATTACTTAAGAAAATGTTTGTGTATGGAAGAAAATAGCAGTTGTAATTAAAGGGGAGTGTTGGAAATTAATTCCAACTGCAGACAGAGCAGGAGGATGAGAATTCAAAGGATAGGCGGTAGAACCAAGATTTTTTTCTTTTACTTGCACTCTACCGAGCATTAAAACCTTGTTTTAAATCACCTACAAAATCCAATTTTCTAGTTAAAGTTCATAGGCCCATTTTTTTGTGCAAAGCTCTCCATCCCGCCATTTAAATCCACTGCACCTACTGCCTTAAACACCACCAACTGTTTGTTTCCTCACGCAATTTTTTTTGTATTTGAAAGCCCCCATGTCAATAGTTGTGGAGCCCATGTTCCACGTCTTCACACCCACCAAGCAATCGGAATTCGTTCGCATTGTTTGAAGCCTCGTCATTGTCCTTTAACTGCATGATGCGTTTTGGTCCTACCTTCGCCAAGTCACCAGGCCAACAGCCAATCCTGTGCGTATTGCACAAAAATGAGCCGACATCACCCATCCACAAAATGGATGCAATAAACCTTTGAACCATTTTGGATAAAACTTTGAATTCCGCTAGAGTGTCGAGCCTTAGCTAATGACAGCTCTATCACACGGTTTGGATGCACAATCAGCAAGCCCGAAATTGGATGCGATAAAGTCTGAAACCAGTTTGCATAAGGATTCTTGAAATCCGCGAAAAGCATTTATATAAGGTTTTAAACCTTAAGATAAAAGTTTAATGTCCTATGTTTTATATACGCACAATGTATTAAGGTTTCAAACCTTGGCATAAATTTTTTTTTCTAAACTCGCAACATAGTTTTGTTTTAAAGACTTTAGGTTATATATATGTTTTATATATAAATATATATTGTAAATAT
>CM076582.1:86114687-86281617 GCA_034641835.2 Pinus albicaulis
GCTATGAAAGTAGTTAGACAAGTAGCAAGATTCCAAGCAGCACCAAAAGAATCACATATTAAATATTCACCAGCATTGGAATATCTTCGCCAGAAGCTTGGGATTCTCCCAAGTTCTCATTATATTTACACGATTTCGAATATAAAGTGGAAGTGTGTATAGGTCCGCAGGATGGTTGTGTTTCAGGGGGAGTTGACCTTTTCCATTGATGTAAAAGGGGGAGAGAATGTTGTAGGAAGAGGTGTCCTGATCGCAGGGGGAGTACTTGTGTTGCCATCAATTCCAAAGGGGGAGATTTTTGATCAACGGTTGTCATTGATGTCAACCCAAGCAGCACCAGGGGATAACCCAACATTGAATGGGAATTTTGACCTACAAAATTAATATATTCTAGGTCAATAATGATTTTTATGGTTTGTAATTGTCGAGATGTTTCCGTTGATATATGGCATGCCATGTAGTTCTTCATGGTTTGAGAGATATTCATGTTTGAAGTTTGTACCCCTAGTTAGTGGGCTAAAACCCCATGGGGTTGGGGCATGGGTAATTGAAAATTCATAATTAATATAGCTCCTAAAATCCCTCCCACGTTCACTTGTTGAAGCCACTCTCAACTTAAGCATTTATATAAATTGTGATCTTCATTTCCTCCTTAGGCAAGCGATTCGGTCATTTGAAACAAGTCATCGTGGAATTTGCACTCTAAATTATTTTCTACGAAGGTTTAGAAGCTAAAATCGTTATGAGGTGAAGAAAAAATCCTGAGGAAGCTCCTGTAAAAATTTCAGATCAAGGTGCACAATATTGGGGGAGATAGGATCTGTGGAAGTCAAGGTTTTTGCAGGCTCCTGAAATTCATCTCAAAGAAATGACCGTGGTAAAATCGTCATAACTCTCTCTTTGAGTATCAGATTGGAATTACGTAAAAAGTGGAAGATAGTGCACAGTCTGTAGTTTTTTCTCTATCAATTTTAGATCCAAATGAAGAAACAGTGACATGAGTCACGCCGTACAAGTGCACTCTGCTGAAACAATCCATAATTAGGGCATTGTGAGAAATTGGGTATAAATATCTCTTAAAGAATCCAAATTGGTTCAGACCTGTGGCATTGGAAATATGACTCAAAGGAATACTACAGGACTAAAAATCAGATATTTAGGATCTGAAATAACAATTATATACCAGATTCAATATCGAGCTCCTAGAAGGCAAGAAAAAGCTAGATCATGCGTTGTCAAGGGTTGCAAAGGACCAGACTTTCTACGATAGAAAAGAAAAGCAAGGTGTAGAAAATGGTAGCATGACAAGAGCAGCAACCAAGGTGCATAACAGCAGCAATAATTTCATCATATGAAGTCTTCAAGTGGGCAGCACTGCATACAATCATTGTAAAGGTATCATTGTACTTAGTCATTGTAAATACATTATTGTACAAATTGTACTAGTGTCTATCTACCAAGGGTTGAAGAGGCGGTGTTGGGAGGTCTAGGATCATCATTAGGTGGTTGTGTCAAAGTTGGGGTTATGGTCTAGTATATCTTCTTCTTCTACATCATTCTATATCATTGTAAAGTGGACCATTTTCCCTGGTACGGGAGTCCATTCTTGTTTTATTCTTCTATAGGGTGGTAGGGTGGTGCTAGGGTGAGTTGTAGCTCATTGGGTGTTGGGGCATCCATTCAGTTGACTACTGAAGAATCTCGGGTGTTGGAGCATCCATCTAGTGGGAGCTGGAGAAGAATGCTTTTCTAGATTCTAGGAAGTTGGAGCTTTATTTTCAATTGGAGTTGAATATTAAAGAATTATTAGAAAAGCATTAGGTGGTTTTTGTCCCGGAGTGGGTTTCCACCTTAAAAACTGTGTGCATTTGTGTTCCTCTTGTTTACTGCTATCATTGTACAAAAAATGATAATAATTGAAGATTAACTAATGCTCTAATTGAAAGGAATCTTGATTCACCCCCCCCCTCTCGATATTTCCAACAAATTGTATGCTTCAATCTAAAGGACTTCGTCTCAATTTTTGGGCAGAAGCCATTAACTAGCAAATTACATAGTAAATCGCACTCCTACTAAGGTTTTAAAGAATATAATTTCAGAAGAAGCTTGGAGCTCAATCAAACCAGATGTAAGTCACTTTCGTGTTTTTGGAAGTGATGCTTGGGCCCATATTCCAGATGCGAAACATAAAGCCTTAGAACCTAAGAGTGAAAAATGCATTTTTGTTGGATATTCTGAAGATTTCAAAGGATATAGACTTCTTCAACCAAAATCCAAAAATATAATCATTAGAAGAGATGTAAAATTTGATGAAAATATATCGGCCTGCGAGCCTAGTTCGGTGGGTGTGCCACCTTTGGCCTGCGAGCCTGATTCGGCATATGTGCCACCTCTCTCTATCTCTTCTATTTTTTACAACATTCCTTCTAGTTAATATGACAACAGCGAGGATGGAAATCCTTCTCCACCTCTTGAAGATTTTCCTTTAGCTCCACAAACTCCAAGATGGGTCTGCTCTACTCGGGATGCAACAGGTTCTCCTGCAGGTGACCTTGCAGATCATCGACGTACATGTTCTCAATTCCAAAGAGCCTCTTCTTTATTGGCTCAAGTTCTAGAAAATCCTGATCCAAACACCTTGAAGAAGATTTCGGTCATCCAGATTAGGATGAAGCTATGAATGAAGAATATCGTTCCTTATTGGCAAACGATACTTGGGATCTTGTTCCTCTTCCAAAAGGAAGAAAACTTGTTAGATGTAGATGGGTTTACAAAACAAAGTTTGGACCAGATGGAAAAGTGGATAGACATCAAGCTCATCTTGTTGCTAAAATATTCTCACAAGTTGAAGGCATTGAATATACTTAAACCTTCTCCCCTATTGCCAAAATGAATTCTATCCACCTTGTTCTTTCCCTTGTTGCTTCCTTTAAATGGGAAGTCCATTAGATGGATGTTAAATCTGCCTTCTTACATGAAGATTTGCATGAAGAAATCTACATGGAACAACCCCTTGGCTTTATCAAAAACAACTCTAGCCTTGTGTTTCGCCTTAAGAAGTCTCTTTATGGTCTTAGACAAGCTCCTCGGGCTTGGTATGCCAAAATGGATAGATTTATATTAGATAATGGCTTCTCTAGGTGTCATTTTGTAATATTCCCAAATTTTCACATGATATTTGGAATATTAGAGTTCTTAATTTTCTTAATGAATTAAGTAAATAAAAGGGTGGAGGGACCCATAAACCTCAAAGATGAATAAAATCCACTTTTAATGTGTGTATGTGGATATTATAGATCTAGATCTAAAATCATGGAGTAGTGGAGCAACTCCATTAATGGAGATCATGTCTCATTTATGAGATAGATTATGGAGGATGAAACAGTCAAATAAGATCATGGATCTTAAATATAAAATCATGAGGATATTTGATAAGGTCAACTAAGATCATAGCACAATCAAAGAAGATCATAAAGCACTTATGATAAGATAGTGGAGGAAGTGATGCATTTAATGCACACATGATGGAGAGGGTGATCACCCCATGTGAATATGATGGAGGATAGGGAGAAATAGCATAGTCAACCATGGAGACTTATGTCCACATGTATAGTGCAGTTTTGGAGTGGGCCTAGGCTATGGAAGGCTCATATCTATATAATGAAGGTGAAGGCACATTGGAAGGCATGATTTGGATTATTCATTTCTTGATCTGTTTAGATCTAGATTTGTCTTAGGACATTTCTATGCATTCTTGATTTGTTTAGCTAAGGTTGCAGTGTTGTTTAGCATAGGGTGTTCCCGAGCAGGAATCCGTTCTCTTTCATTGAGTAGCTTTTGAAAGAGGGTTGTAATACATTCTTTATCAGGCATTGGTACCAACTTCAAGAGGTTGTTTCTAGCATTCAGCTAGGAAACCAGTGGAGGATTCATCCTACCACTTGTTCTTCACATTTAGTCTTACAGGAGCAGAAGATCGATATTCGACATTCAGGACATTGGGTTTTACCTCCATGCAGTAGTAGTCCCTTCAAGGATTGCGCAGTCCAGTCCTGTAGATCTATTTGAGGAAGGAAGTTTCTAGTATTTCAGCTGGAAATCCTATGAGGGATCATCTCCTCAAATTTGATATATTATTTCCATCACTCAGGAGCTTATTTAACACATCTAGCAGTAGGCTATTGAGCCTCCCTCTCTTATAGCACAGTTTTCTAAAGCTATTGTTCATCCAGCATCTATTTTCAGTCGAGGAGATTGGAGGAGCTATATCTTAAGCTTTTAGCCCAAGGATCTAGGGAAGGGATCAACCCTTCTTGCATAGTTCTGATTGTGCATCATTGCAGCCATCATATCATCAGATTATGCAGCAAATCTACAAACCCAACAACTTATATGTGCAAGCCCTAAGAGGGTGGTTTTCTTAGATTGACAGATCTGAGAAACCCTTTCTGGGTTATCTTGGGTATCCATCATAGAGCTCGGAAATCTGTTTTTAACATCATCGGAGATACCATTCTACCTAGACCTGACTTTGTATCTTTCATGCAGTTGCAGTCCCAACAGTTGCAACAGGGACAATGCAATTTACCTTCCAGAAGTTCATCAGTTACACAGTCCCTCTTGTGGGATTGTTGGAGAGGTAAATCCCCTCTGTGGATAGAGAAGATCCCTACTAGCCCAGATCGGGTCTAGCAACAATCAGACACGCGGTGACGTAGGTCTCTAGTTACAAAAACGACAAAACATAACAAGTTTCCCACCTCAAGTCCTACGCAATGGTAGTTGAAGAAAGGATGACGCTTCCCGTCCTCCGCTTTGCCAGATCATGATCCTTTTTCTTAACACCTCTGAACACATGCACACATGCGAAGAAACACAATGATACACAACATAGAATCTAAATCTTGTAACCATACATCAGTCAGAGAGGATGTAATTCATTGCATCTAAAACGAAGACACATGAATGAAACCATAATCAAAGTCATTTATCATTAATAATAACAAAGAAAGATACAACCCAAGGCTCTGACGCTGGATCTTCCTTCGGCGGGTCGATAGCGGAGCACATCTCAATTAAGCTTGTCGGAAAAGGGACAAAGCTCTCACTCTTCGGCTTGGCTCTCAAAGGCTGTCTGGCGATAGTCTCCCTGCTACAGATTCGAATCTTGCTTCTATGACCACTAGCTTGCTAAGGGAAAATGGCAAGCTTATATAGATGGTGGAAGGGGAGTTTGGATCACTACAATTGTGGGATTGGCCCTATCCTCAAGGAAGCTTCCATGATAGGTGAAAACCACCTCCCATACATGGAGGAAACTGGAGCCAAACTTCCAATTCATTTGAGACTCATTTATGATTTTGTTGGAATCAAAATTCCTCCACTTATTTTAAAAAAATCCCCTTAATAAGCTTGGCGTGAGCAATACACTTTAGGGCCAGGCGCTGGTTGGCGCGCCCTCTTTCGTGGATTTTTCCCCATTGGCACGAGGGGTTTGAAGGCGGGCTAGTTGCGCCAAGGCCAAAGGTCGATTTTAGGGTTTTTAAAGGAAGAGTTCTTCGGAAGGAATGATTATCCTTGTCGAGGGGATGCCATGAAAGTGGTTTGGGTCATATCCTTGCTCACGGGTCATGGAAAATTCCTCCAATGATTGGGCCAATGATTAGGGGCAGTGACAAGTCTGTGTATGAGATGCCCCCTAAAGCATGAGGCCGAGAGAGAGGGGTGAAATTGCTTTGAGAACGTGCCCAGGTGAAAGCTCTTGTAAGTCAGCTTGCATAAACAAGTACAAGCATTATCTCAAATACATGATATGTGGTATGGGCATAGCCATCCATAACGAGTATACAATAATCAAGATCAAGGTATGGGCACAACCATCCGGAAAGGATCAATAAGAAGCGAGACTCGAATATGGTCGCATCCATCCAATAAATGAGTCATGTAACCAATCATGATAATCCACAAATCGGCAGCCTGGATTCCATCAGACAAAACCCAGGGTCTTGCGCTCCATCTTGACTCGAACATAGTACAAGTCCTAGCATGTGAATATGTGAGCTAAAGTTGAACATGAAAGAACATCGTCTGATTACCAGCCAATGATGAAAGCCGTTAACAGATGCGAGAGGAACCACCGATAATGAAAATGGCCCTCAAGGTACTATAGGTACAATCCACGGAAAGTGAACAGTGAGCTGGCGTCGAACACCCGTAGAATCATTCGATCAAAGTTCAATGATGAAAACCTTGCGTTGAATGTGAAGAACCTGCCATTGAGGCATACATGCTCCAAGGTACCCAAAGGGAGTCTCTATATCTGCTTCCTGGATAATGAGCTGAAGTCGATAGGAAGTGACCTTGATTGAAGGTGGGCCATAGTGTTTCCCACATCATCGACGTGAGACAGAGGAACATAATGTTTGTGAATAGAGAATCAGAGGAGGGTTGAAAACTACAGAGGTAAACTTCTCTTGAACATATCGGTGGTACGACACTAGATTTGGCAGTACTTGACATCAAAAGATCTGAGGTCATGATGACGAGGCAAAGAGCAGATGAGTGGTCAAAAAGTGTAACCCAAACCCATGGAGGCAAAAATAGAGATGAGATGTCCCCAACCTGAAATGAATGAAGACAAGTGCCATGTTCAAGAGCGACATACTACTGACATGACGATGATATTGGTTTCATTTTTCCCCACCATTTCTGGCGAGTACCCCAATTATTTTTGAAAACAAGCTTGAAGGGGATAGCATATGCTTGTAATATAATTTTTTCCTTCGGAAAAATACAACCTAATACATTTAACGAGCCCTAGGAAGGAGGAACTCGAGTATCGTCATTACGAAAGAATCTGATGTCATCAGGTTTTAACAAGTCTGACAAAGGAAGAACTCAACGTCTTTTAATGTTTAGAGAGTTTGAAAAGACAGCGAAAAAGTAAACTCCAACAGTTCCTTTTCGTAGATAGTTCCTCAGATCCAAAAATGTAGAAAACTATGTCCAATAAAACCTCCTAGTCGCGATAGGCTAGGGCATTCCTTTTTCCTAAATAATCTATCCCAGCCCAAAAAAGGGGTAAACATATACTGGGTAGATGTCGTTTCACAGCCAATTTAACGAGATCAAAACGACAAAACGACTCAAGAATCTTTCATTTTCTGAGTCGTAAAAGAAATATGACTCCGTAGTGACTTTTTTGTGTTTTTACCGAGTCCGAAAAAGTATAAAATACTACTCATATCATCATCCTAGTCGCGTGAAAACCCGTTGCTACACAAGAAAAGCAAGCGTAAAAACTATTTTTCATGTTAAGTAATAAAATAGTAGCATGTTTTAAAATCCCACCTGATTTTGAAAAGTTATAATATGACAAAAATAGTAAAAATATTTACTTTTTAATTTGGGAGGAGCAATAGTGAGTTTTTCCTTGCGGAATCAAGGACGACTGGGACAATCCGGCACATTTCAACCCCGTTCTTCTGTAAGAGGCGTCTCCTTAGATATGTTTCTTTAACTTATTTTTAGAGGGTATTCACTTTGATTTAGATCCCCAGGGACATTTTAAATTTAGGTCGCCCCACCGCTGTACAGGCATGGACTGTTCCAATCTGCAAATTCTTTAGTTGCTGCACAGGATAAAGGACCACATCAGCTACTGTAAGCAATGGCGCAACCGTCGAAAAATAGTCGTACACGGAGCCACCTTTATTTTCCACTAATTTTATTAAAGAAACTGACCAACGATGTGGGATTTTTGAATGATCAAGGGATCTAATGAAGGGTTGAGCTACCATTTTATAGGAAGCCACAATGTGTGATCGAATGGAAAAGAAAGGGAGCATAGTGAAGAGACGAATGAAAGGGAGAACGAGAAATGCATGAATGCTCTCCCGCATTGTGGTTTAAAGAAATTCTTCGACACCATGTCTCAAGGTATACTAACACAAAATACTTGAATCGCATTCCGTGATGAAAACGAAGAGAATTTTAGGCTTCGAGACCAAGTGTTGGAGCTCGAATTATCTCGATGTTTATCATCACCGGATTTTCTTGGAGAGGTTTGTTCTCGATCTTGACAGGTACTAGGCCTTCCGGTGAAAATATGCCTAGCGGGTAATGGAAAGAGTGTGCTCAGCAAGGAACAGATCAGGTATTATAGTAGTTGATATTCACACCGTTCAATGATCAGCACCTCCGCGTGGTGCTCCATACCATTATGCGGCTGCAAGGTCACAAGCGCCATATGAGGCTATTAAAACATAGCTCCTCTTAGTATCCGAATGTATGAACCCAACACTATTTGATTGCCACGCGTAACCAGAATATCAAACTGGGACTGAAAAAGTAAAAAGACCAAACTCGAAGCAGTTTGGGTATGGATCTATCTGGTATCATCTCATCCGGAATACACCAATCTTCCAGGTCAGGGAAATAGTCACAGATTCACCATTGAGAGAGCCACTAAGGTCAAGGAAGACCAAGGTCAGAGTGTGAGGCTAGCAAGGTCACAGAGGCCTCGAGTTCTTCGTATACCATGACAGCCATCATCGTAGAGGAATGCCCTATGCTCTGCATTTGACTTCATGGGAGACCCAAACTTCCACTCTTAGAAGGAGAGGACTTGATGAGGAGCTGGGTAAGAATCTTTTTTATTTTATGTATTTTATGATTTTTTTCTCGGGTAGATGATGTTCAACAATCAATCCTATATGTATGCATGCTGGGCCTGAGAGGCTCGCCGAGACATCACCGATCACACGAAGGACCCCTTCACTTATGACCCTCAAGGTGAGGGGGGCGAGGGAGTGAGCAGTTAAGAAATTGGAAGGAATCGCCCTGGGATCCCAGATGCCGCCGAAGAGATTTTCATGGTTTATCAGAGGCACACCGTAGGGTGGCTCAGTCGCCTTCATCATTTACTCGCGATTGCATGTAAGACATACAATGAGCACCAAGTCGATTAGTCGCCTACGCTTTTATATGCATATTTCGAGAGACATGTTATCTCCGGATATTATTAAAATAGACATATATTTTTGATTTGCGTGATGCACACAAACTAAAACATTCCACATATATATATATATATATATATATATATATATATATATATATATATATATATATATATATATATATATATATATTTCGGATGGATATTTTTCACATATGATGTGACATGCTTTACAAGTTGCGTAAATGTCTATCTAATACCATGTTAGCCACCGCACTTGTTACCATCTATGTGTCGTGGTATATGTTGATATGTGATGTAATCAAATTTTCTAGTAAACGAATATGTATATACAAGCTGTAAAATGGAAGGGGTTCCTAATCGAATAATGACCATTGAGTTGTACGACTACAAGCCGTGAGTCCAAATATACAAGTAATGCACGAATATCGGTGTTAGCAAATTTCTCATTCAATAATTCCAAAATGGAATTATATTCCACGATATTATTTGTAGGAGGCCCAGACAAACACCTTGTAAATTGACTAACTCACTGCCAGGAGCCACAGATTACCCAAAGCCGCCGAGGACATATTCGTATAATTAAAGGGAGGCACCATCCACAATATCAAAAGGAGTAATAAAAGACCCGCACAACTTCCAGAAGACCCAATTAGTAGAAAGATAGTTACAAAGCACACCACACCACACATGCACAAAAATGAAATCACTCACTTATGTACACACACCACACAAGAATAATTCAAGGTAGTACTTCTTCTGTGTACAACCCATTTCTAGGCTTCTACTCAAAAAGGAATACATTCATAGTCAATTATCTCATAGGCCCCATTTTTTAATACTCATTTGATGATATAGGGCCCATGTCACATGGGCTGGAATTTGCCTGGCCCAAGTTTATCATGTGCTTTGATCATATAAGAGGACGAGGTCCCCTTCAATGAAAGAATGTGGAGAAACCATTTGATCGAAATGAGCTTTAACTCACGTTTTCTATGCCTCGATAAACAAAGCATCCAAGCGATGAGTTTCATCTAGTCGTTCTAGATACAAGAGACATTCTTCCTTCCGTGAAGTGTTTCGTTAAATAATTCCACAACCAAATTTAGCGAAGGGATCTCACATTCAACCGAAAGAGTCGCTTCCATACCATACACCAATCAAAAGGTGGAACTTACCTGCCTTTACCGACGTTTGGTGAGGCTCAGAGATGAGAAAGTGGAGATGCCAGCTTGGATTTGTGATTACCAATCGTTCGTTGAAGACGCACAAGCACTTGTTCACGCCTCAACCTCGCTATTTTGCTTAAGGGTGCAGTATGGCATTGAGGGCCGTCGTGACACAAGCCCAACTTATGCCATCTCTCGCCATCATTTAGTCCCAAAAATGAGTGCCATGATTGGTGACAATGGCTTGAGGAACTATGAAACGCGTAATTACATGGTTTAAAATGAACCGAGAACCGTCTTACCATCGCAGTCAATGTAGGCATCGCCTCGGCCGACTTGGTGAAGTAGTCCACGACAACGATTATATAAGCATGCCCCTTGGCCGAGTGAGGGCTACATGTCATAAAATCAATGCCTGTTTATGGGGCATGGACCTACTAATGAAAGGATGCAAAGGAGAGGTGGCACATGCATCTTGCATTGAAAGACTGCACGCATGACATTTCCGAATCAAGTATAACAGGCGCATTTGGGTTATACTTACTAAAATTATCCCGTATTTAGAATTCCTCTGGGTGTAGCATATCCGGACATGTGGACGCTATAGGCGCCACTATGATAGTCATTCAAAGACTTTCTCAAACTCTTCCAAGGTCAACATCATGGAGCACAAAATCAACTCCGACATGATATAAGGTATTCCTCGATAATGTGATATGGTTGAGATCGATGTTGAATGCGACGTCGAGCATCCTTCGTCAACCGTACCGCAAAGTGGATGTCTCAAGGCACACGATGATGTCAACAACATACCATGGGTCATGAGTGCTGATTAGAAGAGCAAGCTTCATCCGGGATATGATCTCGCGATTGGAGATGGAACATAGTCTATAGGGAGAGAGCAGATAAGATCAGCAAAATCCAAGACTTTGTCAATTTAGTAGTGGTGAAATCCAAAGTTGAACTCCCGAAGGATGAAAATCCATTTGGAGTACTTGCCCCACAACAATTGTCGAACAAAGATATAAGTCATGGGGTTGTAGTCTGAGATCGCGCTACTATGCACACACGATAATGGTGTATCCGTTGATGGCTCGGACAACGGCAGCGCCAACTTCTCAACCTCCGGGCATAGTGCATTTCAAGGAATGAGAATATTCTGGGGATGATAATAAACCACATGTTCATTTTTGTCATCGTGCTATCATGTAACAGAACCATGGCTCTCGTGTTGCACGAGGCAAACAAATAGAGGGTAAATTACGATGATAGTTAATACATGCAGGGACATATTAACAGAAAATGGCCAGAAACGTTGAAAGCTATCAAGGATTGTCGGGTACCCTTCCTTAATGGAAGGGAAACGTCCTACTTCGTAGGCCGTGTAAACCCCTTGGCTACTTCGCATAGTTCTAATAAAGGGACGTAAGAAATTTTCTTTTCCCCAGACACCGAAGTTGATGCAATGAGGATGGGGATGGGAGATTAACAATGGCCTCGACCTTGAGGGGGTCAAGGCGAATTCCTTCTTTAGAGACAATGAATCCCAAAGATGACCAATCAATGCAGTAAGATGCACTTGTGAGGATTAAGCCTGAGTATTGTAACGTTTGCAAGAAGAAAATCCGCAGTGTTCAAGATGCTCTTTGCACCGAGTTGAGTGAGCCAACAAAATTGCTCAGGATATCACTGACAATGTGATGTATGTCATGAAAAGCATAGGAAATAGCATGCTAGAAAGTAGCCCTGTTGTTTTTCAAGCCGAATGGGAACCTCTTATAGGAGAATGTGCCCGGCTGCATGTGATAAAGGCGGTCTTATGTTGATCGAAGGTAAAATATTAATTTTATGGTAACTCAAGAAGTCGTCCATGATGGAATAGATCTCACTCCCCGCCGTAGTCATCGATGATCCGATGTGGCACGGAGTGGGATATTTGGTCTTAGGACAAGATCGATTGATGTCTTGGTAGTCAACATAGACCCAAATAGTGCCCCGTTCTTATATATAGGGACAATATTAGAAACCCATTCGTGAGGGGAATTGGATATATGAAGCCTGCGTGAAAAGGTTTCTCAACTTTTGCCTTTATAAATACGTTCAAGGATGTACTAGGTGAAGACGTCGATGCATGGGCTTTAATTGATAGTGGGAATTTTGCATGACTATAGTGGGATTCATCCTGCATCTCTTCATATGACCATGCGAAAACATCTCGACCTCGCAAAGGCTGTATACTTGAATCTCTTTGGGAGAGCAACTCCCACGTGAATGTTCTCGATGACCCCCGCCGGACGAGATAAACAACAGCATTTTTGGGTGATGTTACTTACTTTCCGAAAGAACCTCATGAGTCAATATTGGCATTTGAGAGGCGGTAGAGGGAACCCGAGATGCGACACCGAGACAATTATAAAATGCCCCTGTGCTCGGCATGGAAACGAGGGAACCATGATGTCCACGGCCCCAACATAGATCTTCAAGAGACATCGTTTCAACGATAGCTTCGTCGTACCTGAAGACTTTTAAAGGACGGCGAATATGCACGTCGAGCCAAGGGGATTGAGAATATACATCTAGAGCCATGCTCAAAGGAGCATGTTCAAGAGGAGGAGGATCTAATGGATGATATCGCAATAATTGACTTCAACTCCGGAGTCAAAGGCATCGATTCTCCGAAAGAGGCCAACTTTAGGAGAAGGGATGATCCACGGTCATCCGACCCGGATATCATGTTGAATTGAATGGGTGTTTGGTGGTGGCATGGGGAAAAGGAATCCATGAGAACGAGGTCCTACACTATCGTGGGGATTGAGAATTTGATCCACGTATGGCACGTTGTTCTTGGGGGATGAGTTGAAGAAATACAACCGATAGATAGTGATAATCTTGCCTTCATGAGGAAACTTGTAGCTTCTAAGAGGGTGGATGGAATATACATGGCATGGGTCCAATCAAGGACCAAGAATTAGATTGTAGTTGAGTTTGGCATCAAGCACTTTACTTCCACATTGATTGTCTTACCTTGTAATGTGATTGGTAAACTCACGAGAACACCCAAGGGTTTTGATTCCCTACCATCACATGCATCTAGGGCATTGGGAGATGAAGTAAGAGCCGTAGAGACAATGGCCTTCCACAGCAGATGACATAACACAGTGGAGGCACCTTCGTCCATAATGACTCCGTGAATGTTGAGGCCATTGATACCAACTTGTATAACAAGGGTGATTTGATGTGAAGTTCTGGGACAAAATTTTCTAGATCGAAGGTGAGAAGACTAGAAACTATAGATCAATTCCACCGATTGTGGATACCGCAGATTTCCATTGTGATGGGCAACTTGAAGCACGAACGTAGACATTGTGAAAGGCAAACAGCAAGCAAATCCCTCAATAATGCTATAATGCTGAGCAGCATAGGCGTTTGGATTATAAGAATATTTTTGAAGAACGCCTTTCGAAGGTGGCCTTAAAATGTGTTCAAGACTAGGCTTCTATTTCTAAAGGACCTCGTAGACATGGGGATGGCCATCAATGACTTCCTTCCTCGCTTCCTCGTGATCCGAATAATCCTTCGAATGAGTGTAATCGAAATAGGTGCAGCACCAATCACCATGAAAACTTGGGACCCAAATGCAGTGCGTATTGATGAAGGTTGTCACTATCCGGGTTCATTGAGATGGGAAAGGTTCTTTTAAGAAATCCACGAGAGTCCCCTTGCATTTTAAGTGTGACTAACCTCATATCGCTCAGGACAATCTTTGGTGTAGTGGCTCCATCACAAATCAAGCAAGGGTACTTCGTTTTTGTTGGGAACCATCATCATCATGAGGTTTAGAGGAATTTGGTTTGTGGCATTGGATTTGGATTTTCTCTTTGCCCTTCTTCTCTCCTTTGGAGGTATTTTCTCATAGGATTGGCCCGAATGTATCGACTTCCTCAGCCTTACCAGAATCTAAGGTTGCAGGAAGAGCAAGACTAGTTGGAAGAATTTGACTTCGTCTCCCATTAGAGGACTTCCTAGAAAGTTTAAGAAACGAAACCAAGAACACCATCAATCGATGGGGTAGGCCGGTGTTTTAGAGGTCCCCGGCCGCGAGGCATTAGTCAATATATCACAGGTCGGGAAAGACCGAGAGTACACTACATCGAGGTACCGGGCACCGAGCGATGGCTTGTCTCTGCTACACATGCCCCGATAGCAATATCTTGAGCGATCTTGTTAACAAAGGAGGTAGTGAACTAGTGAGTTAGAAGCCGATTAGGAATATCAAACTTGATCGACGATGATGATGTCGCCACTCATGAATATGATTTGATATATGAGTGGCTTTATCCTCCTTTAAAGATGTCGAGATGCGGTCTCAGCTTTGATAATGAACCGGTAACTAGAAAATGTGTCGTGAAAGCCATAGCGAGAGTAATAAAAGCCTTGAAAAATACCGTGGGGTAATTATATATAACACTTAGCAAACTTGCGCCCAATAAGAGTGCGGCCGGAAAGACGTAGACGAATCGAGTCATCCACCCAAGAGTTCAAGAACACCACAAATTATAGGCTTCAGATATGGGCCTCGGGGTCTTTCTAGCTTTATCCTCGAATTTAGACAACAATTTCAGCAATCTTTGTCCGAACCTAGAGGGAAATATGGATTATGGAGAATCAAATTATTGTCAATTTAGATACATTTGAAAGTTCAACATGGCAAGGAAAGGTTACCGAGGATTAAATTCACATGCCAGGTCCTTGGATATGACCTCAGATCTATGCTCCAACCTAGTTGAGCATAACTTTTCCCCATTTTGCCCCGTCCTAGAAGATTCTGATTGTAGTAAGCCGTATAATTGGGTTGATACAAATACGATAACCGTTGTAAGGGGGTTGATAACTGTGGCACCGACCCCGATTATATGTGCCCCATTTGAGCAAAGGCAGTAAGGACTTGACTACCGAGTATATGTGGTAGCTGCCTGGTTGTTGAAGGTAATAACTTAACCTGGGGTGGGTTTTAACCTGGCCGAGACCGACCTTGAAAGTAATAACCGCCTGGGGTCGAGCGGCCGGTGGTAAGTGGGGCCCCATCGAGGCCGGGATAAGTTTGGCGCACATAAGTGTTAAGATGGAAGATAGAGTAGGGGACTAGCTATTGAGTTATGTTAACTGGATGTGTAGGTTGTCTTAGTTGAATAAGTTTGACCGGCAAGACAGGCTGATGTATGAACAAGCCGGCATGGGTGAAACGTGTTTTCCCGGCTGAACATGTTGGCCTGGCCGATGTATGACACCAGTCGCTCTGGAATGTAGGTTGGCTCGATGTATGTGGAGAGGACCAAAGTTGTACCGATAACCCTGCTGGGTTTGGAAGTGACAAGACCATAGGATGGCCCGGTTGTGCAACATTCGGACCGATGGGGAACCGAGGTTGATGAGGTTGCACCGAAGGTCGAGAAGAATGGATTTTGTCCCCGTGACAATACAACGGTCTAGGCTGATATTCGAGTTGGCCCGTGGTCTCGAGGTTGCCCTAGTTGGACCGGGCTGGTGGGTGAGGCTATAGAGTGCTGGACCTTGAGGGTTGTTGGACTACCCTTGCGCACCGTACAACAACCCTTGCTGGTCCGATGCTGCTCTAGCGTTGTCCTTGCGGTCACGTATAACCAGGTTGGGGCCCCAAGGTCGATCCCGGAAGGGTTGTCCTCGTGGGTTAGAAGGTTGTCAACCGTGTAGATAGAAAACCGTAACATACCGATAAGCCTCGTGGAGCAAGAAGATGAAGAGGTTTACCCCGCCTATCATATTGATATGGAAATACATAGATCGTGGTACCATCCGATCCATAATGGGAAAAGTAAGGATGGTTGTGATCTTGAGAGGACCGACCAAACCGAGTTCAATAAATTCGTAACAACAACTAATACTCCCGAGGAGAAATGTTCTAGACAGCGTATGCTATGTAAATGTCTTCAGGATCAGGGGACGAGGTCCGGGACCGAGTAGTATAGCGGCGTAGGATGCAACACAAAGAGGTCGGACAGTATTGGATGTGACATGAGGAGATGACGGAGAGGTGTTCAGCAGGACATCCTATTCATAGAATGAATGCTTCGTGGATGGAGTCAATATTTCCATAGAGGCCACAACGGCCATGACCTAACCAGTGACCGGCATTCCGCTGGAAGCGAAGGAACAAAGGAAGAGCAGGATGTATCACTTGTGGGTGTTTTTCGAAAAGCCGGTAATCTTCACCGTATGTAGGAATTTCTCATTAGAGAAGGATTGGGTGAGTTCATATCCTGTCTCTCGCCAAGATTTTCTAAAGGACGAAGTACAGGACTAGGAGGTATAATGTTGTACCAAGAAAAGGTCTGCATGTAGCAGAGGGAAGTTTTTCCCCTACTCCAAATCCTTGTGTCTCCAAGTGTTGGATAAGGGCCAATTTATTTCAACTAGTCCACTAAAGGAAAATGGCGATAACCGGTCCCCCATTAGGAAACTCGTATACAATATACGTCGACGTTCGGCCAGAGACCGAGAGACCTTTGATGAATAGTTTGTGTAATGACTACGCAGGACAAAACCGAGGGGCTCCGCGACCGTGATGGCCACGAAAGAGGAAGAGATCAAAACAAAGACACACGTAAAAACCAAGGCAAACAATCAACTAGCCGAAAAACAATCTCTAAAAGGGCATGTGATCGTGGGTGATTAATTTTACCACAATGAAACTTGAAACTTTTACTTTTTCACGTTTTAAGAGTTTAGAAACGAGTAAAATATGACTCTATCTCTTCCAATTTGGAAATAAGCATGAAAGGACAAGGGCTTGATGATTCTTTTCAAATTTTAATGAGTCATAAAAGATCAAAATGACTACACCGGTAATCTAGGCAGTATGGTACCAGATATCGTGAGTTTGCAATATACACCTTGGTTAAAAAAATGAAAGAGAAATCAACCAAGGACTTGATGTACGTGTAGGTAATTCTCCCCCAAATGCCGTGTCCGGTGTATCACAGTATAAGGTGACAAACTTGGTTTCCATGGCAAGGATAACAACCTATGGGTCTCCTTACATGGCTGCCATGAGCAGGCTGTGGAGCACAAGTCCGTACTAGTGCCGTCTAAAGCCAAAAGGAAAAAAAAAAAAAAACGACAAACACTAGGTTTAACGACGCCGAGAACATGTCACTAGCCTAGACCTATAGATATTTTGTTAATGTTTCAATGTTGCCTTAAGGTGAATTGAATAAATTTTGAGTTGATCTTCTAATTATGTTTCAATTTTAGGCCCTACCGAATGTTATGTCTCAAAAATCCTCTAAATGCACACTACATTGCATAATATATCACTTTGTTCGATGCTGGAAGAGCTAACTAATGAAGGTTAAGAGCTTTTCAAACAATAAACTAAATGACCACAAAACATCCACCACTCGTTCCTACGTACTCAAGAATGAAACTAAAACTTTTCCTGAGTTACATAACACTAATAATGCAAGTAAAAGCTTTCAATTTTTACCAACTAATCAAGAGAAAAGAGATTTGTTTTTGTATTTTTCAATGTTTTAGAGAAAATGCACCAAATGAAATGAAAAAGTAATGAAAGAGACCAATTTGAGAAATGATAATGAAGAGTAGAAACAAGCAATCCACTCAATGCAAAAAAAACAAAAATCAGAACTTCCAGTGATGGAGAAATCCCTCAAATCAAAGAAGAATCTCAAAAAGACTCATACAAACTGTAGACCTAGGCTCAAAATGAGACAAAGAGAAACTTGAATGAAAAAAAGAGAGAAATCACTCAAATAACACAATGATACAATGGAATCCAATTTTAAAACCACTGCAAGGGAAGCAAAACTGTTGATTGAAAACAAGAACCAAAACTCCCACAAAGAGGCCCAACGCACTATAGAACCCAAAAGCACTAGGGCTAAAATGAAAAATGAGCAGAGGGCAAACAATCGGAGGATAGAGGGCCTAAACATAGTCAACAAGGACTTCAAGGCCCCCAGACACCACTTAAAAATAACACCAGAACCAAAAATCGTACTTAGAGGGCTAAAAGAAAAGTAAAACCCTAACACCAAACAGGGTTGGCGTGACTGCTTAAGTTGTATCTTCAGGTAAAACCAGGGTTGGCGCGAGGGCCTAACTAGCAACATACGCCGCCATGAACGTCATGCTATAAACGTGCCAATCAAGTTTACTCAGAAAGGAATGAAAAAGAGAAACATAGAGAAAGATCAAAGTATGGCGAGGGCCGAAGAGAGGTTTTACACCGAAAGGAGTGCAAACTTAAGAGAAAATCGGGCCAAAACAAGCCAAAACAACCAAAATAGACAAGAATAACTCCAATTAAGTCCCCAAAGCACAGTAGTTGCCGCTTGGAGAGAGGTAAATCCCCTCTACGGTGATGGAAGAGAACCTTTACTACTCAAATCGGTCTAGCAACAACTGCCGTCGGCAGAAGGGATTTCAAGTCTCTAGTTACAAAACGGAAAAAATATAATGAATTGCCTACCCGAGGTCCTACATAGTGGTCGTTGAAGAAAGGATGATGCTTCCCATCCTTCGCTTGGAAGACGACTATTCTTCCTTGACATGTCGAACACCCGCACACATGCAAAGGACAAGAAATGATATACAACGTAAAATCTAAATCTTAACCATACATCAGTCGAGAGGATGCAATTCATTACATCAAGAAAATACACATGAATGAAACCAATCAAAGTCGCTTATCATTAAAATAAATAAAGGAAAGATACAACCCAAAGCCCCATGCTTGATCTTCCTTCGACGGGCCGACAAAGGAGCACGTCTCAATGAAGCTTCTCCGTTCGAAATGGGACAAAGCTCTTCTCTTTGACTTCCGTTCTCTAAAGTTGTCTAGCTATAGTCTCCTTGCTACAAGTTCAATTCTTAGTCTCTTTGAATGGGTTACGGAAAGAAAAGTTTATGGATGGGGGAAGTGGAGTTGGGATCCCTACAATTATGGGATTGGCCCTATCTCTAAGGAAGCTTCCATGATAGGTGGAAAACCACCTCACATATATGGAGATCCGAAGCCAAACCTCCCAACTCATTTTAGTGACTCGTCTTCAGAGTTTGTTGGAATCAAACTTCCGCCATTTATTTTTAAAAAACAAGCTCTTATTAAGCTTGGCGCGAGTGAGACATTGGGACAAGAGTGCCATGGCGTCTTTCTTGGTGGATTTTCCACAAGGCGCAGGAAGGAACTGCCAGTTGCGCCAAGGCCAAAAGATCATTTTAAGGGTTTTTCAAGGAAGCTTTCTTGGAGAATACTCTTTCCTTGTCAAGGGGAGTGCCGCAGGGTGCTTCAGGTCAAGTGTCACCGCTCTAATATGTTGTGGAAAGGCCTCCAATATGCGGGATGGGCGATTGTGACAGACAAATGCTTGTAACACAAGGACCAAACATCCTAGACATATTTTAGCTACCGGCATTGCCGATGATCACAGTGCTGTATAAGTTTGAAAAAATTGGCTCATCATGTCTTCCTCTCCGTTTTGTTTCTCATAATGATGATGTAAGAAAACTTTGGCACGAGCGATTGGTCACATTTAAGCTATCGCTCTCTTCAAACTCTATGTAACAAATATGAGATATGTATTCCTATGGTATTCCGTCGAGATGGTGTTTTCTCCATATTTGTACTCGTAAACATCATCGAGATAGCTTTGGAAAATGTGCTCTTGTAATGTTATTGGCCTTCTTTGTACTTGCGCATAGTGATTTATGTGGTCCACTTCCTCGTTGTTTATTTCTCTAGCTGCAAGTACTTCTTAACTTTCATTGATGATTCTTCCAAAAACACTGGTATACTTAAAAACTCAAGAGTGAATTTTTTAACATATTCTTGGCCTTTAAGGCCTTTGTTGAGGAAACAATCTCGACATCAAATTCCCCGATTTAAGATTAGATAATGGAGGAGAATATAAGCACAAAAAATTCTATCAACTTTTCACCGAGCATGGCATTCAATTGCAATATACTGCCCATATACCTGCTAAAAAAATGGTGTAGTTGAAAAGGTAGTATCGAACCATAAAAATAAAATGGCTAATTTATGCTTCAATCTAAAGGACTTAGTCTCAATTTTGGGGCAGAAGAAATTTAATCGTGAAAATTACATAGTAAATAACACTCCTACTAAGGTTTTAAAGAATATAACTATAGAAGAAGCTTGGAGCTCAATAAAATCAGATGTGAGTCACTTTTCAAGCCTTTTGAAAGTGATTCTTGGGCCCATATTCTAGATGCGAAACATGTTAAAGCCTCAGAACCTTGGAGTGAAAATGCATTTTTGTTGGATATTCCGAAGATGTCAAATGATATATAATTCTTCAACCAAAATAAAAAAATGTTAATCATTACAGCATATGCAAAATTTGATGAAAATATATCGGCCGACAGCCTAGTTTGGTGGGTGTGCCACGTTGGTCACAGCCCTGGTTTGGCATATGCCACCTCTCTCTCTCTATCTCTCTTCTATTTTTAATACATTCCTCTTAGTTCACATGATGATAGAAAGGATTAAACAGGTCCACTCCACTCCCAGGATGCAACAAGCTCTCTGTGTGACCTAGGATCGACGACATACATGTTCTCGAGTTCAAAAGATTTTCCCGTATAGTCAAGTTCCGTAAAATCTTGATCCTAAACCTTTGAAGAAACTTCAACAATCCGCATTGGGATGGCTATGAATGAATAATATCATCCCTTATTGGAAAATGATACTTAGATCTTGTTTTCTAAAAGGAAGAAAACTTGTCATAAAATGTAGATGGGTTTACAAAACAAAGTTTGGACAAGATGGAAAAGTGGATAGACAAGGGTGCCCGTTCTTTACTAAAGGATTTTCACAAGTTGAAGGCATTGAATATACCGAAAACCTTATCTCTTTGTTGCCAAAATGAATTCTATCTACCTTGTTCTTTTCCTCGAAGTACCCTCCTTTAAATGGGAATTCCATCGCATGGATGTTAAATCTTCCTTCTCACATGGAGATTTTCATGAGGAAATCTACATGGAACATCCCCCCGGCTTTATCCAAAATGATTCTAGCCTTGTTTGTCACCTTAGGAAATATCTTCCAGTCTCAAACAGCCCAAGGGCATGGTATGCCAAAATGGAGGCAGATTCCTATTATAATGGCTTTTCTAGGTGTCATTATGACAACACCGTCTACAATTTTAAGAAAATGGGTAAGTCCTTCACCGTTCTTGTTTTTTATGTTGATGATCTTATCCTTAGTGGTAGTGATACAAACAATATAAACCATGTGAAGTCTAGCCTCAAAAAGAAGTTTAAAATGACAGACTCTTAGGACACTTGGTATTGTTTCCTTGGTCTTCAAGTCTTGCAATCCAAGGAATTACCCTCTCTTACCTGAAGTATGCATGTGATATTCTACACCACTTTCTCATTTGTATGATTGTAAGAAATCCCCTTCTCCCTTTCGCCCAGAGTGAAGCTGGCCATTTGTACTACCTTTGAAGTTGATGCTACATTGCAATCATCAACTTGTTGGTAAAATTTCAGATCTAACCCATACTTGTCCCGACCTTTCCTTTGCCGTTGGTCTTTGTCACTCGTTTATGCACTAACCCTTATGAAAGTGACTCGTGCTACCAAAAAGAATACTTCAATATATTTGAGCAATAGTTCGCCTGCATTCTATTGCGTACATCTCCATTGCTGATTGGTTTCCACTTAATTCTTATTGAGATGGTGACCTCGATTATTGAAAGCTCCATTATAGGGTATGTATTCATCTTTTGGTTTAGGACCTATTACTTGGTCTTATAAGAAAAAGTCACACATTCTTTCTTCACTTCAAAGTATAGTATCATGGTGTTGTTGAAGTGAGCAAGAAATCCATGTGGCTTGTCAGCATCCGTATGAATTTGGTCTTCTATCACAGAGATCCAACACACTCTTTGGTGTGATAATTAGAGTGCCATTCAACGTAAAGAGATCTTTAGCTTAGCATTAGCATATGCAGCACATTGAGCTCCACATACACTTGAACAAGTTCATTCATAACCGTGTTCTTGAAGTGCAGCACTATCCAACCAATGATCAAGTAGCCGATATCTTTACAAAGGCTATCACGTAAGATAACAATAAAATTTGGTCCATGCTTGGTGTTCAGGAAAGTTATCACAGGGATAACTGTACGTTCTCCTCTTCTCTTGTTGTGTCACCTTTGTAATCCTTCAATCCTATCCTAATTTTTCTTAAGGGGATGTTAGGATATTTCAACACATACGAAATAGTCTCCTTTTTGTGTCACTTTTGTAAATCCTTCAATCCTATCCCAAATTGTTATTAGGGGGGGGGTGTTAGGATATTCCGACACATAGGAAATAGTAAAGAATAAATTAGTATACTCAGAGTTAAGTGCAATGTTTTCTTACTATGTACATTTTTAAATTATAATTCCATTAGCCACGATTTGTAGTGATCGGATGGTTCTCTCCTGATAACGCGCTGATCCATGGCTTACCACCCCGATTGGTCCATGATCTCTATTTAAAAACATGGAGGGTCATTTATCGAGTAAAGAGAGAAACATGTGTAACTTTTCTTTTTATATTAATAAATTTCCATGGCCGCGCGGTTGGCTCAAGCCATGGACTATTTCCTTTTCGAGGGTTTTAACCACGTGATAATACTCGGGTACTTTTTTGTGATCTGTTAGTGAGGGTGACCTTGTTTTTATCTACAAAAGTACCTCGTAAATTCCTACATTTACAATAACATTTACATTTTTATTATTTTTCAGGTCATGAGCTTTCAGAGTGTGTTTGACCCCCTAAACGACATTCTTTGAGGTGTGTAGTAGTCCCTTAGCCAGCCGTATAGGGTCTCGCGGCTAATCCTTCAATAGTCGTGATATTTATTGCCAATGAGGTACCGTAGCTAGAAAATCCGTATAATATGACCAAGTTATGACCCCACAAAGTTGGCTGCCTAACTAAAACCAAATGGGGCCCACAAACCCTTGCCATTCCATCTCCTGGCCAAGGAGCCTCACTATTTCGAGTTTTCCCTTGTTATTCAATAATAAACCCCTTGACTTACCGCAACACATTTCGCAGGCATGTAGTCGCCACATCTCTTCTAAAAGATAAACTACCATTGTGTGAGTTAGTTTATTTCCATTTTGTATGTTAGAATATTTTGTGTTGCTTTAATATTAATGAAATGAATGTTTATTTATGCTACATCTTTGTGTTTATGTTTATATCTCAGATTTATTTCATTCATGCATAAGGTGGATCACCTATGCTTTGAACTTATTCAAGTTTCACAATTTTATAGAGTTAAGCAAAGCTAATAATCTTGATTATAAAACTAGTAGTTTAACTCATTAAAAGCAATGGTTTCTCTATTTTCCTACTTTGCTAAAGATGGTGCTTTATGAATTTTTGTTAGGTCTTCTCTCTCTTTTCTACAATACCTAAGATGATTCTTTATATTTTAGTTAAGGGAATACATGGTAGATAGAATGTGGTAATGTAGACACAAGACTAACATAAATGGTGTTAATGCAATCTGAATTTCATTATTACATAAATTTATGCTAATTTGATTGGTTGACTACTTAGGTATTGATCTCCTATAATTATAATATACAATAATACTATTTTAAAGCATTCACTTTTTTCTATCAATGTTAAAATCACTAAGATATTGTCTCCCATGAAAGCATGAGATGAGTTTTAAATAGAAATCAACATGAAAAAAAAAAAAACTTCTCTAAAGAGAATACTTAATAATTTAAAATAGTAAATATGAATATAATAAATGAGAAAAACAAATTTAATAAAAAAAAATACAAACATATATAGTCAGTTGATAAATTTTTTATTTTTTTTCTAAGTAAGGTTAAATATATTAATGAAACATACTAGGATATCTAGTCCATGGCCTCCATGATGTAGGCCATCGCAGGCTTCATAAGACCAAGATAATAAAAAAAAAATTTGTCAGCTCGCAAGGGGAAGCCACGAGTAACGTTTCGAGCCGCCCAAGGAAGGAAACTAGCTATAACATACCAAAAAAATATTACATCCTGCATCAAAAAAAGAAAAAATAACCGAACATACCTACTTTGACAATGCTGTAAATTTGACTGAGAATTCATAATCCATTCGAGGGGGATTCTTCAATCCGCACCGCATCCATCATCATCATCCTGACGGGCATCTTCGAACCGCTGCTGCAACGGCTCACCTGTGCCTTCTTGCTTGCCTTTATCCCTAAGAAGACTCGAGCTGCAATCGCTGCTTTGAGAGAAGCACCTTTTTCCACGATTTGAAGGCTTCAAGGTCGCAGGGATATGTCCCGTGAAATGGACGTGCAAGAGAGGAGGGTTCAGAAATAACCTCCGGAATTTCGGTGTTGTTACATAAAGATCATGGACCAGAGGGCAAATGGTTTTGCATTGAAAATGAAAATGGGCACCTAGGATAGACCTGCAAAGAGGCAAGTAAAGGGATGGGAGGCAGGCACGTACAAGCAGAGGAACCACGTCTTGGGGAGGAAGGGGGGTCACACCTCCATGCCCACATCCACTGCGTAGAAGGATACCGTCCATGAAAGCTATCGAAGAATATGACAAAGTGTTGAAGTGAGAAGGAGAGACGCCGGCTAGAGGGGCATGCTCCGGTGCTGCCCCGACGACAGCCCGACTCGTGCCCGAGCTCTGGGCATGTCGCACGAAGCTTCTGAGCGAGGATTGAAATGAAGTAGGCGATGTGAGGGGAGGACAATTTGCTCAAGAGAGGTGGCGAGTTGTAGAGGGCGTAACTGCCATGCGAGAAGTGAAAGCTAGGAAGAAAATCCACATAGCATCCCAAGTGACAATACCGCCAAGCGAGGCAAGATCCGGGAAGCTCAACCTCCGTGGAACAACTCAGACCCACAAATTTCGGGAACAAAATCGGCATGGAGACCACGGACGGAGTTGAGACAGAAAGCAGAACCCCATTACGTAGACGAAGAGGAAATGAAGAACCAAAGAGGCATTATGAAATTCTTGCGGCCTCAACCTTCACACCGTGATAAATGCCACATAGGGTGATGGCCTAGGGTATTAAACACTTTGGAGCACCTTAAATGCAGCCTCGGCGGGTGGCCATGTGGCCTTGCCACGCGCCGTCTCGCAAAGGATAGCCACGTATCACCCAATTTCACCCGCATCCGTGGTGTTGTTGTCCTTACACCAATTGAGTGCAATCCTGTAGGAGCTTGCTATCATTGAGACCGGAGAGGGGCCCCGGCCGTTAGAGTCAAATTCGTAACTCCTTTTTTTTTTTCCCGTGAAGATCAGCCACCTGCTGCCTATTCTTCAGCATGATTGAGGAAGATAGCCTCGTCTCCATTGCATCCATTCTCGCTATAAGTTCCAAATCGTCGCAGTCTCCAAAATGTCGTTCTACTCGCGAGAGGAGAGTACCCATAAGAATCTTATGGATGATATTGATGGTGAGAATTTGTGAGTCACCTTCAATTTCTATGGGGAAGCAATTATGTTTCTCGTGTTAGCTACATCCTCGCCATAATCCCTCAAACTCTGCCGCAGTTGTTGGTATCCCAACCGATAGATCCACAAGAGATAAGAATAGGCCACTTGTACCCCAAGATTCCTCCATATCCCACATCCCCCGGGTTGCGCTTTGGAAGTCTGGCCAAAGTTGAGCTTCGAATTCCAGGCCGGGGGGGTCCCATTTCTCAGCTGCAATATCCCGCCGGGAGGCCCACCTGGGGAAAATTGGGAATGGATCAAGTTTGAGCTTGAATCGCCAGTCGTCCCATATCTTCGTACGATTGGAAATGTTTCCATTGCCTATCATTGCCATGCTTCCGTAGGTTTGGGAGAGATTTATCCAAAGGATTTCTTGTGGGGTGCTCTTGTTCTTGAAGATTTTCTTATTCCGTTCTTCCAAGAGTCCTTGCAGGAGAATATTGGAATGAGCTTCCAGTGAGAGCTGAGTACAACACATTTGTAAGGATGGTGGGCCAATTGTGAATGATAGAATTTAGGATCCTTCCGGGAGTTCTCGACTTCCTTCGCATTTCTGAGACTTAGATTATCCCATATGAAGAAAGCGAGAGGGTAGGGGTGATCATGAGATGCCGGATGGTTTCCTCCGTTGTTGAAGTCGGGGGCATCCGGGAAGGTCCATAAACCCCGTTGATTAAGTTGTCCCATGGGAGATTCTCTATGACGAGAAGCCACATGAATGTAGAGACCTTAGGCCATAGATGAGGAGATGATAGATCCTTCCGCATGGGGTCGATACCGTGATTCGGTTAGCAGAGTGTAGGCCTCTTTGCGAGTGAACTTGCCTTTGAGGTGTAACCCCATCGACATGTCTCGCTCTTTGAGTGTCTAATTCTTTCTGCTGAGCACTCGCACTCTGTAGCCGAGTGAGCCCGGCTTCCTTGCCGGTTTGGCGTAGAGCCGTTGATTTCCTTACCGGCCGAAACCTTGAATGGGATTATTCTCCTGGTGTCGGTGAACTGTGGGCTTCAAGGTGAGTGATAAATATCCGGATGGTTTCGGTAAGTTAATGGAGGTGAGTAGTTTAGCACGTTGCTGCCAAGAATCGGCCCGTGCTGCCATGCAACCGTCAAAATTTCCCTTAAAATTGTGCTCTTGAATCCAGAGGCCGTGTTGTTTGGCCGCGTTCCGCATCAAATTACCGTTTATGCTAAGGTCAGCCGTGACGAGATCTGCGTGGGTCCGTGATTGGTGTCGGCCATCGATAGCTTCGCCCATGGGTTGGGAGGCATGGACAACCATTGCCACCATATCTTGGTTCTATTATGGCATTACTATGTCGAGACTAAGTCCTAACCCACCCACATTTTTTGGTTTAGAGATAGTCGTCCATTTCACAGCCCATTTTTTGTTCCCGTCCTTGTAGGCTCCCCGCAGGAAGTTGCTACCAAGGGATTTGATTTTCTTGAGAACCCATCTGGGGGAAGCTAGCATAGAGGAGAGGTAGAGTAGTGAAGGGATTGATAATGACCGACTCGATAAGAATAAGCCTAGGTAGATTAAGTGAACGAAAAGTCCATATATAATGGCCTCGAGTTTTTCAAGGAGGGATTTCCAAGAGAGTGCTTGAGGGCAGAATCAATCAAAGGGGAAAACCTGAAAGTATTCGTAGGTGGTTCAGCGATGATAAATCCAAGGATTCTAGCAATGCGATTTTGGATGGGTAGTGAAGTGTTGGAAGAAAAATATTTGGGATTTGGATGCATTGACCGATGTACCCGAAGCTTCGGAAAACATATCAAGGATGGCTTTGAAGGAGAGCTCTTTGACCGAGGGTGCCCGAAGATCATATTATCATCCAAAATTTCGGTGGGTGATGGCCGAGGCACCATGAATAGAAATAATTTCTGGACCGCTGCAAGTGGAGAGCCGCACTGATAAAGCGACTTTTACCCTCGCCCATTAGAACAAAGATGAAGGGAGACAGAGGGGGTCACCTGCAGAGCACAGAAGGAGAGAAGGGATTGTGGAATGAAGTATCATTTGACAGAACAGTGAAGGAGGATGAGATTAGGCTCACGACCCATCTAATCAGGAACCAAAACCATATGCGATCGGCATTTGGTGCATGTAGCTCCACTGAAGTTTGTCAAAGGCCTGAGCAGATCAATATTCAAGAGCAGCGTTCATTTCTTGGTCTGCTTTATAATGAATGACTTCTTTAGTGAGAATTATGTCATCTAGAATTTGGCAAAGCCTGACATACCCTTGCTTCGTAGGAGAGATAAGCAAAGGAAGCAAAGGGTTTGTTTCATGTAGCGATGACCTTGGAGATTATTTTGTAGATTACATTGCGCAGGGAAATAGGTTTGAATTTTTCGGGAGTGGTGGCTTGATCTACTTTAGGGACATGTTTGTGAAGGTTTGCATTGAGATGGAAGAAGCGTTGCATGGTTCCGGATTCCCTCGACTAATCGCCATACACTATTTTTATCGTGTCCCGTAAATGATGAAAGAAGTATAGAGGTAGCCATCTGTCCTAGATCCTTTCCTTCTTTTGCTTTAGCAATCGCCCGTTCCACTTCTAAGAGTGTGACTCGATGGAGTAGTAGTCGGTTATGCTTGCCCTCGATGAGTTCTCTGTAATGCGTAAATTTGTTACAGTCAGCTTTCTGCCGATTTGATCTTCTTGAAGCACCGATTTAGTGAGCAACAAGTTCCGCTTCATGGCCCGATGTTCTTCCAATATTTCTCTCCGGGTTTCGAGCTAATGCTATTATACATCCCGCATTTAATGGTAGAACGGTGAAATAACTTGGTGTTCCATTCTCCTTCCTTGCCCATCGTATTCTAGATTTTTTCTTCCTTAAAGTATTTCTTCTTGCTCCCTTCTTTCCTCCATTTTGCTTGAGCATGATCTCCGGCCGAAGAGAGCACCCTATCAGATCCCTTCGGATGATGTGAAGTCGAGCTCTACCATTTCCTTTCAAGAATCTTTTTGTCGTGAAAGATATTACACGAAAGTGGAGCAATTCCAAGATTTGATGTGGTCTTAAGAACCTAATATGTTACTAAAATTGGAACATATTGGAACTTGGTGGCGAAATGAAGGCTTCAAGCAGAGTGACCATTTCTAATCTCGTTAGCAAGCCGAAGGCTTCGCAGCGGAAAGGTGAGCTTTGTTGGAACTTCGTCTCCGGACCATTGGAGAGAGATGGGCCAAATGATCCGATCCCGAAAGCAAGACGAGGCCCTCGAAAGTCTCCCCTGAATGTGAACAGAATTGTCCGATAGAAGGAAAGACTCATCCAATTTGTAGGCAACTGGGCAGAGCCGATCGTTTGTTGTCCTGTGTATGAGTACCATTAGCAAAGGGAGGGTCTATCACCCAATTCCATTGTATGAAACCTTTGAAGAGTTGTCCCGCCTAGGCTCACAGGGCCTCCCCTTTCGGTCTAAGCAGTGATCATGTTAAAGTGTCCGCCCAAGATCCACAGAGGATGAGTCCTATTGGAATGAGCAGTTTATCATGTTTAGCAAAAGCTATTTTTCTTGTGACATCCTAAGGGAAATAAGCATTTGAAAGATGTATGTGTAGTTTGGTGCCAAGAATATGAAAAGTAGCTTTCGATCAAGTTGCGAGCGAAGTGAATCACTCGCTGAGATAGCATGCGGATCCGAGGTGATGGATAGTCCTCTCAAGGCTCCCGAGGCATCAAGTGCAATAGAATGGAAACTCGTCCAGGCTCTTAAGAGAATGAGGCCGAGAGTAGAACTTGTGCACTTAGTTTATTGAAAAAAGAAGAGTTGTGGTCTTTCCATCCGTACTGTTCTTAATCATTTGGAACTTTGTGGGGCTGTTTAAACCCCTTATATTCTAAGAGATTAGAAACATTGAGAACTATCTTCAAGGGGGCTGAAAGAACTTGGTAAGTTTGGGATACCTACTGCATTCCATTAGCATCTCCCCAATGAAGATAGTCTCAGAGATTAGTTTTCATTCCTCTTTTTTGGAATCTTTGAAGAGTTTTTTTCCATCCCATGTGCCTCCCTAATCCAGATTCCCAAGGATTTTTGATGTTGTTGAGCATGGGTATGGGCTATTGCCGTATTTTCGATTCGTTTTTCTCTTGGGAATCGCATCAAAATCATTTTTCCCGCATGCCCGATCTAGAGTGAAAATGTCCAACTCTCCAATATTGACCCTTTATATCCTTCCTCCATTAGACTAACTCCGATGGCGTTCTCAATCTCGAGTTGTCGACCTCCATGTTAATGGAAGGTCCAGCAACAAAGCCAAAAAATCGCAGGAAGGTTTGGGAGGCAAGAGGAAATCCGTGAGGAAGCTTGGAACTGGCCGAGGGAGTAGAGTCGAGACCGGCTTCGAGAATAACAGGGGTTGAGGGCTTCATCATTGTCCTGTGGTTTCTGCAGTGCCTATCTTGAGAATGATTGTTAAGATTTAAGCTATTGCTAGTGGAAGGGATATCTAAAGCCCGAGAGGTGGATTTGGGGAGGCATGAGCTGGGGCTTTGTCATGATGCCTTCGATTTTGGACTTTTAAAGCCTTCGCATCGTGCTGGAAGAGGCGTTAGTGGGCTTATTGGGGAGGGTTAAGAGGGAAATCGGGAAGAGATGTCATGCATGGAATTCTTACATCCGAGGCACATGTTTGTAACTTGACAGAATACACCCATTCAAAGTCATCGTGAAAGAGACTTACCGAGTCCGGAAGGGCTTGTGCTAGATGCATGAAAACACGGATTCAAGCATATGAGGTATAATGCTTGAGCTTGGTTTTTTCTGCGATCTTTATGAATTCTCCAGCCATTTCAATGTCTCATACATTCTTTGTCCTTAAAGATCTTTGTGAGGTAAGGAGTAAAGCCTAATCTAGACCTCCATGGTTCAGCTAAAATATTCTTTGTTCGGATTGAACCGCCCAATCTAGTCTCGCAAGTGGAGGCCTCAAGAGTTGAAGAAGTAGGGACCCTCATCCATAACACGATTCTTGTCTTCACGCAATGAAAATGGTCAGAAAAAGCCTTTGGGGCCCGAGTTGTACGTCTAAAACCACCTTTCGCTTCCATTTGGACCTAATCCAATCAAGGCCCATGGCCAAAACCCACAAATTTTCCAATCAACGCATGATCCCCATGTACCGGATCCGGGTATTGATACGTGTCAGCTTCCGATTTTAGGATGTTCTCGTGGTCAGTCGGGTCACAGTAGCAGATAATTATTTTTGGCATGGTCGTGGCATCCGAAAAATCTAATTTTTTTCATCTGCTTTTCTTCTCCGCGTTTTCCCTGTGGTCGTGGTACGCGACATTGCCTGCTGGTCCCTTGACCGTGCGTAGAACTGAGTATCGGGGAAGGCTATGTTGTGTCGAAGAGGGTCGATTTGGTAACAACATTGACATTGGGGAAGCCAGAGTTCGCCTACAGACGGTGTCCATTAGGGAACATTGCGTACGCGTTGGGGTTAGCGCAGAGAGCTCGAGGAAGAAGCCGTTGCAAAGATTTTCAAAGAAGAGTGGCGCCATTGCAAGGAAGCTAGAAACCCTATCTCCAATCGCGTAGCATGTTCACTTTCTTGGTGACATCTTGATCTTAAGTTATACTCACCTGGTTGATAAAATATTAAAGTCAAAACAATAAAAATTTAAACACTATAATTTTAAATAATTATAATTTTAAATAACAATAATATAATGAAGATATTAAACATATACTAAAAATATTACATCATAGCATTCAGAAATTCAAACTCATAAACAACAGACAAAAAGAAATAAAACAAGAAAAATATACATTATTAAATCATTTTTTATATAACATTAATTATAGCTCAATATTTTGTCACAAACTCATAATAAGATCCTAAAATTTTTTATACACGAAAACCTTATAAATCTTACCCACAAATAACTTAAAAAAATCATTTATAATATATATATATATATATATATATATATATATATATAAAGTAGCATCAAGAATACCATATATATTTTCAAAATTTGGATTTCGTTTTTTAAATCATTAATTATTACTATTATTATCATTTAATTTGAAGATTATATGCTTAAATCCCAAATTGATATGTATAAAATTTATTTACAAAAATTTAATTGCTAAATATATTAAAAGAAACATACTTTATCTCTAATTTTGAAAGTATTAGAAAACACACTTAACGATCAAGCCCAAATTAAAATTGTTAGAATTAATAGAGAAAGTTCAGCTTAGATAGGATTGAGATTCTAATTCTAGACCTCGTGATCCTAATATTCAGGAGTGGTTCAACTACTCGATTGTGAGAAAACCTGTGTGCCTAGGGTTGTTTCTCTTGATTAATGTATTAGATTGCAGTGTTTGTACACTTCCCCGTGTTCCTACTGAGAGTCATTTAGCTTATGTAAATTCCATTTTTTATCATGGTATCGCAGCGTATACAGGAGAGGCCCGTGTGTTGTTTGGAGGCCGAGAAATATCGCCGGGAAGACGTGCTAAAGGAGAATGCAACCGAGTGATGCGTAAGACCATGAACGATTTGGTCCGCGTATGATCTACGCAATGAAAGGAGCGACTACGTCCAAGGATTTGGAAGTTTTCGTGATAGCATTTGAAGTCTATGAGTCGAGTTTACAAGGAGGAGACCGTTGTTGTAGTGGAGGGGCACTGGCCATATCCGTGTTCATGGGGCTATCATTTTAGCAACCCCGCCGAGAATAGGAGTGAGCCGAGTAGTAAGGCAGATATAAGACAGAGCATCGTCGTGCATAGAGATCTGCAGGTGCAGAACAGCTCTAGAGAAGCCTAAGAGCACCGCGGTGTTGGAAATTCCGCGTAAGGTAGCCTCGTGGAGCCATGCTACGTGGAGTCCATCCTCCACTTACCGTAAAGCCGTGAAGGCTGTGAAGCAAGAGATCAAGACGAAGGAGCTCGTTGTTGTTGTTTGCGGGGCTGTTTTGGAGGTCGTGGAGGGCGAATTTGCAACCTCCTTTTGCTGTTCGTATCATCGCTATTGTCCATCGATCTAGGTTCTTTTAGATCTATTCGCTCGTGCGTAGTCGCTCCTCGCGAGCAATGTTTCGATTGTGAGCTGCTGAGGAGCTCATGATTGGGTCTTGCAGCGGGAGGCGGAGTCTATGTGGGTGCCGTATGAACAACAAGAGTTGCGGGTCGATTTTCTACCAGCAATTCCTTGCCTCCACGTTTAACCAATACACCGACCTTGTTGTTTGTGTGAAGCCGTGAAGGATACCGACGGACGATTTTGATCGATCTGGAGGAGGAGAGCCATGAAGGTAGGGAACAACCTATTGTTTGTGGTGAGCGTGAAGCTTGTATTTTAAATTTTAATGTGGGGCTACGATTCTTAAAAGTAATCGTATTCACTTTAAAGTCTATGCATTACTCATATTGATAGTGGAGCCATCAAAGTTATTGTCGCTGATTTATGCTTAAGGGAGATCTCGATATTGATTTGTTGTCTCTCCCTTCGGACATTGCTTGCCGACATCTCACTATAGTAGCAAAGAAAGACCATATATATATATGGGTAACAATTTGAAGTGAGCCCATGCCTCACATGTCATTTTAAATCTACAATGAATACCTCGATAATAAATGTTACTAGTTTTTGAAATGAAAATACCTTTTAAAATCCCATTTTAAAATATCTATACAATAACACAGAAAATTGAGTTTTCTCCATAAAGCTACAACGAGCTAGCTAAACCGATTTACTTATACCAACTAGAAGGTAGATATCAAGAGCCTTTACGTTGTTCCGTTGATCCCATAGTTTGCATGGATATGGTGATGTGAACACATGACACATTTCAATTTGTTACTTCACGTGGCATCGGGATGTGGGAAGGGATGGAAGTGATAAAAATCCTATGTTTTTTGAAGCTTTCGCTTTGTCTAGTGCTTGCGTCATCGAATGTTCAAGGGCCCACTCCCGGGCAACCGAGTAATTACGTTCACAGCCCAACGCATCCCCATTTCGCGTGGCCGATGTACCGTGAACGCATCCGTGATCTCGTTGTCTCGCTACACACCTTCTATGGCTACATAATTCTGAGCCTATGGAGGTCACACTTCATTGGAGGGAGAGCTCGATAAAAGGGAGTGCTGTCGCCTTGAACGCTACCAAGTAAGTCAACATATTGAGTAGGGTTCTCTCGCATTCTATCAGTGGGAATTCTCGCTCTACGCCTAGCTTAGTTCGTGGAAGGAATTTTTTTAATCATGAAGAGATCGTGTAGATCGCATTGATATGCAGGCCTGCAATCATTAAGGTAGTGTGGGAAGCCTAAATCGTGTGTTGTTTCCTCCGCACATTCAAGTAGTATTTCTTGTCAAAAGCGTTCGAGTTGACATCCAAGTATTGCATTGGCATTATATAGGCTACATTTTGTTGTGTTAATGATCCGTTTTGCAAGGAAATATATTTCATGCGCAACCGTGGCTACCGATTGAATGCGTTGAGGCTCCGAGACTAAGAGCCTATTGCAATTGAGGTCTGAAGGTTGTTCCTAAATTTCAGATAGAGAGAAAATAGAAGGAGAAAGTTACTATCAAAGTGAATTGAAAGAGTCTTGAAAGAAATTCAAGAGAAAGAATCAACTGAGAAATGTAAAATATCAGGTTGTAGAATTTTGCAATTTATTTCAGGTTGACATTGATGGACCAGCCGCCGATTAAGGTGCATATTTGGAATTTGGTGAGATTATTAAATGGTTAATTCCATATTTACCATCTTTTTTTTGTAAGAACTATAAAATTGCGCAACTAAAATAAAAATAGTACTATGGAAGTTAAATACAATCGATTATGTTAAAGATGTTATTATGATAGTGGAGATACAATAGTATTAAGTCTTATAACATCTATAGTAGATGACAACATCATATTCAAAGATAATTTATGAATATATAGATTCTAAGACAATGTTTTTATGGGTTTAGAGATGAAATAATCGTTGAACTGTGGCAATGATGTCAAGATACTTTCTTGATAATGATTCCATATTTTATTGTGAAACTAAAGATGCAAATGATGTAAGTATATGTGTATATGTAATTGAAACTTGTAATGATAAACAAATCCATTATTGTAGAACCTAAAAGTTTTCTTATGTAGAACCCGAAAGTTTTCCGATGCAGAAAATCAAGCTTGATGAGACTTATATATCTCATGATATGTTCACCATGTTTGAAAAACATCAAATTGATTAATTATTGTTTGGTGAGAGGAAGGCCTACATTCACATACGTATCAAATGAAGAACATGCTTGTAGTAACAGAACTCGGATGAAGGCATAATTATGTCGTTAGGAATGGGGATGAAGTAGGGAGCGATGGTGAAATGAAAGCTCTCCCAAGGAGCATGAATATGAAAGTAATTTTGGTCATCTTTATAAATCTAACATTGTTTTTCAGGTAAAATTTGCTGGTAGGCAAGAAAAACAATAAATTTTGAAGAAGAATTGAAGCTTTGCCATGGTTGAAATTTATCATGCCTATGAAATTAACACAGAAATTGTTGTAATCAATGGTGAAAATATCATCGTTGATTTTCGCATGATTGCCATGGGAAATATTAGAGAAGGAAAAAAATTATTCTATCCACCCTACCATAATTCCGAGAAGGATGACAACAAGAAATCAAGGTTTCCTTCACTAGAGAAGAAATGAGGCAAAGATACATCATTATCTCATGGAAAAGAAAGTGAATATGAAGCCTCATCCTCAAATAAACAAGTAAGAAGCATGACTAAGATGAAAACTCGCTACCAAATTTTTTGTGGTGTCTTACCATTGTAAGCCTAGTCAGAGTGAGAGAGGCATATGTTATCATATGTTATTGTTCCGTACTACCTTTTCTCCGTTAAGGGGAGTATTAGAATTAATGGAGAAAGTTTAGTTAGGATAGGATTGAGATTCTAATTCTAGATCTCGTGTCCTAATATTCATGGAGTGGTTCAACCACTCAATCATGAGAAAGCCATAAGTGTACCAGGCTATTCTCTCGATTAATCTATTAGATTGTGTGAGTGTTTGTACACTCTCCAGCTTTCTCACTCCGGAGAGTCATTTAGCTAATGTAAATTTCTTTTTTTATAAAAATGTCTTGAATATAGCCAATATGTAAACAAAAACCACTTCATAAACGAATACAGCTCTTTGGTTTGTGAAAGAAACTTCCGCCGGGTGTCTGGTTGAACTAGAGCATGATCACAAAGACAATAAAATACAAGCAATGTTCCATACTCATTTCATCCTTACTTTCGCTACAACCATTTCTCAATAATTCAATCCCTACCATACCGGTATTGACCATTGTTCGACGCATTGTTTATAGATTAAACAAAAAAGATACACTCGTAGAGAGTGCGTAAGCTCCTTTTTTTATCTTGATTTGTTTTCATTCCCAAAAAGAAAAATATTTGAAGTTAATTACGCAGTAGATCCATTATTCTTATTACATGGTTCATTACATGGTGTATGTGATCTTTTTGTTAAAATATATAATTACTTCCCGCATGCGCAGTTAGAGTTGAGTGAATTATGCGTCAAAATTGTTAAGTGAATTAGTTGAGCTGGAGTTACGTTTAGATTTGGTGAGCACTTTGTTAAGCGATTTGATTAAGTTAAGTTATGTGAGAGTGTCTCCATGTCAATTAGATTAAATACCCTTCACTAGGTTCAATGTATGTAGAGAAAAAAGAGTCTTATGATCTGGGAGTTTTAGATTAATTGAAGAGCCGCAACTCATTGTTCATGTGTGAAATCTTTGCTTTATTTCAGGATTGAATCCTCTACCTTTCCAACAAAATACTGTATAATTATAATGCTGAATCTCTCCATATTCATATATTATCAAGGTTGACATTGGATATTATTTGCGAGATGTAGGAACGTTTCAAAGGTTTTTTCGAAAGGTGTTGTAAGATACTTCCTTGACTAGCTTTCCAGGAAAAATGAGCTCATTGGAGACCTTATTCGTTCTCTAGACTTGATACCTCTATTGAGTTCATTTGCAATGCCCATAGTGGGTTAGATGCATAATTATAACTAATGAATTTACACTTCATACCTCTACAACTTAGGAAATTTCTCAATGGATTCCTCACAACGTTTCTTTTTTTGGGAAGGAAATAAGAATTTTCACAGATGTGTGGGTCCAAACCGAGGATGGTCTCTCATAATTCTTTAGTGAAATACAAATATGAAAAATATAGTATGTTAAATTTGAAGGAATGATTTGTAATTTAGCAATGAATTTGAATATCGTTTTAAAATATGAAATGTAGAAATTGAATTTGAGCTTCAAGTATAAATTTTTATTATAGAATTTTTGTATGACTATCAAATTTGAGTTTTTCTAATAGTGTGTGATTTTTTCATGAAAAAATATAATAACATTTTACATTAGCACAACTATTTAGAGTAATTAATTGATAATTACTAAAAAAAATGTAGAAATTCAGAACACACCTTTTTCTTATGAAATTTTTTGTTTCTAAAATTAAAATGTTAATTTTACATTTTTTTTAAATTATGTTATTTATTATATACTCAAAATTACAAGGCCTTGAATTATTAAAATAGGGTATAAGTGCCTTAATATAGTCAAACATGTTCTTTTCATATTTTATATTTTGAAGATTGTAGGTTCATATATTTTAGCGCATTGCATTATATAACTTATTATGAATTACAATCAAAATAAAAATTCACATCACGAATAAAAGACATTTTAGCCTAAGATTTTAATATATCAAAAATAAACATATATATTAAAAATATTAATTTTTTTAACTATATATTTGGAATATATATAGTTAATGTTATATGTTTCTTTGTAGGGTTTCGTTAACAACATATTTATGTAGCCTACAATGATAGTGTCATAAAACAAATATATTGATAACCATTTAGAAAAAAATGGAGGTTTTGATGTATCTCACAAGCCAAAACCACTAGGTTTTTCATTCCAAGCATAAATTGATAGAAACCAAGTCATTAAAAAGATGTATTTGAAACTTGAACTTCTACCAATAAAATATTTAAATAAAAGCAACAATTCCAATACTCTAATAATGTGTGAATGTTTCTAAGTTTCTCGTGCATAATTAAAGTTGTTCACATTTAAAGAATGTGGTGGAGTTACTAATAAAATGTGTAGTTGTGGGTAATGAAATTATTTTTCCCAATATATGAGATTCACCTAAGTGACAATATCAAACAAATTGGGAAGATTCAGAATTATGTATCTAAGATAAGGCACTTTTAACATGATAAGGGAAATAAACTTGAGCCTGTAGGTATAGAGGTTACTGCATACATTAAATCCCTGCACTTAAAATCTCAAACCACCAAGCACAATCTCCAATGATATGATATAGGAGGATCCCATAATTCCAAAAATAAATTCCTCGAAAACTCATTGAAATCAAGATCATATTGAAGAGCTTGTTGCAAGCTTTCCAATGACATAAAAAAACACCCCAATTCGAGTTAATATGAAAGTTACGCTAAATCAAAGTTGAGGCAGTTCAAACTTGGCTAAAGGAAAAAGTTAGAAGAGCACCGTATAATATTAGCCTCCTGGGCCTGGCAATCTAGCCATATCAGAAGATAAATTTGGTAGACCTTCACTAAATCTCATGGAGGTTTTAGCAGGAGTTAACTTTGGCGTAATTGGAAACAGTGGCACCCCATCAAACATGGGCGTAAGGAGGCCTAATGGTATACGACCACATGGAACAATCATATGGTCCCATGTGGAACCATTTGGTTGGCTGAATTTACCCCAACTCGCCAACTCGACAACCAATGTCTGAAATTATCATGAGCACTCAAGTTTTAAAATTTATTTATAAAATTATATTATAGAGTTTTTAAACTAGAACCAAGCATACATTTTATAAAAAATGAATATATGTTATTCTAAATGGAATATTCAAGTGGGAATTATGTTAATCGTTACAAGGAATGGCATATGGGCTACTAGAAAAATTGTTATATTCTTTTTCAATACCGATTATGTTAAATTATTACAAAGAAAAGATTAAATCCTCCAGTGGTTATTGTTATCTATAAACACAACATGAATTTCATAACAAATAGGGTCAATGGGGTTTGAACCCATGCCCATGCCGTACACCAATGCCCTATTTTTTATCATGATAGCCATATCCGCGAGGTTAGCAAAATTGTTTTATATGTCACGCCATAACATTATAAATTTCCCTATTTCATTTGAGTGGGAGGATCGATGACCATCGTTGAACCCACCACACATAATTTAGCTACACGTGATGGGAAATAGGAGCCAAGAAAAACTTATGCAGAGGAATATTCTAAGGAAGACTCAGAATATTTCTCCAAATATTTAACTGTTTCGCTACCCTTGTCCTACATCTACCCAAGTAACTAAATAGGGTAAACATGTGACAAGGCCACACTATTCAAACATTAAAGCTCCTAGGTGAACTTAAGAAGTGGAACTAATGGAAACACATAAAAAATAATTATACAACATCAAAACACCGTGGCAACCTAACCGTTCAAGCTTCTTACCCTTTGGGTCACACTAACATTTTACACTTTTGGAGTCATATTCGTAGGCATTAGATTGCATATCTACGATCGGAGGTTATAGCCCCAAGAGCAAAAATGCATGCATGTGGCTAGGGCCCCAAATTCCGAGTTATGTGCCCGCAACTCCGATATTTGAGCCACCCTAGGCCTAGAGCCCATACCCACTCATAACTCCATGAGAACTAGGGGGATGATAAATAACATTAGAAAAAGGATATAGCAATCACATCAACAATTCAACCATTCCCTCCAATCGATGACAAAAAATTTTCAAACATGTCACAAAAATTAAATCTACAAGTTTAGAGAACACATTTAAGCATAGGGTTCTCATACTTATCTAAGAATCTCTAAGGCATTGTTCCCTTACATCATTAGCTATAATACAATATATTTTTAAGATAGATACATTGTGCATTCATTTACCAGTAAAAACATGGATACAGTCATATATCATCATCATAAAATATATTCTTATATCTAGCATAATAACAACAAAAAATACCATGGATGCAACAAAAATAGAATCCACATAATAACTAGAACATTTTCATACCAAATACCAAAGGAATGAACTCTTCATTACTAATTGTAAAAACCAAATGGAGAAGGGACTTCCTAGCCTCCACCCGACCATATCACCGAGACAAACATCTCTTCGTAAAATCACCGATCCGTACTTGGTGAAAACAAATAAAATATAAAAATACACATAAATGCAGATTTTCTATAGAAATAATATCATTTCATTAATATTAAATAACTAAAATATGATTACAAACATAATGTAACAACTAGCTAGGGCGTTGTACCTTATCTATGAGAAGAGATTTGGCCGCCATGTGCCTTTCAACAATGTTATAATGAGGCTCAGAATTTTTATTTCGAACAACATAGAAACCATAAACAACCAAACCCTGAAGCCCATGTAAAGAAACATCACAGATTTTGTCCTCCTCGTTAAAGTTAGTTAGGCAGCCAACTTTCAAGGGTAATAACTTGGTCATATTACCCTTTATTTGGTGCTATGATATACCATTGTGTGTGAGAGTCTCCATGAGGTGAGGGAATTTCCAGTCGAACTCGGTCTCGGTGTTCACTTGCCTTGGTGATGGAGCTGGACTTCTTTAACAACTCGAGGAGAAGCCGGATCCTCTGGTGGTAGGAGTTCTTGATCCATGTGTCTATGATTCGAGTAGTTGTGGATTGCTCCTATGTAGTCTGAATTTAACTCTGCTGGTGTGAGTTGTTCTCGCCATGTTGATGTGTCCAGAGGTGGAAAGTTAGGCTCAAGGTGACCTAAATTGAACACTTGGGTGACCAAGGAATATTGGAATGAACACCTCAAGTAATTATCCCCTATAGATTTG
The DNA here is from genome assembly GCA_034641835.2 of Pinus albicaulis. Classification (NCBI taxonomy): domain Eukaryota; kingdom Viridiplantae; phylum Streptophyta; class Pinopsida; order Pinales; family Pinaceae; genus Pinus; species Pinus albicaulis. The sequence continues at coordinate 86,155,374 of CM076582.1, forward strand.
GTGATAGCAAATCTAACAATCTGAGGCATGAAAATTTCTGAGCAAGAGGTATAGTGAGGCACTCCTTATGCAAACGTGTATACACCTTGTCACCCACTGAAAATTGTGGCACCCGATCTCGTATCATATTGTCGTTTTTAATTAGCAATAGATTTTTCCAATATGTCATGAAATTTTTGGAAGACATGTTGAATGCACTTAATGAAGTTTTTCTCCTTGTCCTCTTCAGATTGAATATTGTATAAATCTTCCCAGTAGCCACAATGGCATGGCTATGTCAATGGGAAATAGTGGCTAGAATCCAAAGCCTAGTTGAAAGGGACCATGGCGGATTGAGTTGTGGAGAGCCTGGTTATATATTCTGCTGTACAGAGTAGTGGCCTTCATCCCATTGTGCAGATGATTTAGCTTGTACAGATGCATGAATGTGTACGATCATCCTCATGATGACTCATGTTTGTCCATCGTTGGGGATGGAAATATATGGACTCTGATGAGCATGGTGTCGAGCATCGACTGTGTTACTTCTACCAGTCACCAGAACCCGTTGTCCCTGTCCTGGAGATGAGGATTGTGGGATCCCAAAGTGTACCCACACTCACTCAAAGAGGATTTTAGGAGAGGTTTCTATTGTGATATTCTTCAAGTGTGAGGCCATAATGGCCATCTTCTACAATTTGTCAACAACCAAAAAACACATTTGTTTTCATGATAAGTATAAGGCAAAGGATGATGTAATCCATGGAGATGTGATCTGGGCTGGCCTATCAACAGGGGTAGGCAATGGAGTATATAAGCCTTCCCATGTTTGGGCCTTGGAAATGGCACGGGAAATGTAGGATTATGTACCTCCACACATCCTCTCAATTGCTTGACCAATAGAAATACTTCATGACACGCGCTGTTTCTCGACCCCGAAATGTCTGTAGACCCGATCGTATTGTGCTTCCCAAAATCATCTTCACATGCTCGCTTGAAGGAACACAAAAATTTTCCCGTATGACATAGTAGTGCATGCTTGAGGTGAAAATTTGGAACTTTCTTACCTTCCAAGAGCATCGGGTATGTGTGGCTAAATTCCGTACGTTTATTTAGAGAAACTGCCAATCGTAACTTATTGCTAATAAGAGGCTGAAAGCATATGGTTAGCACCAAGAAGCAGGGTTATCGAGGCCATATGCAAAATTATTATTAATGTTTCTTCTTGGGGGCCTGATTTTCAAATGAAAACTATTGTAGGCAGTGGACTACTTAATGGTGACTACCTGCAGTCCTCCTTATGTATATATGAAGTAAGTAGTTTTATGGTTTATAGCACGACTGCTTTTCTTCCCAAAAATTTAATGCTTTCATTTTCAGTATTCCGCATAATGGAATAAATCTCTTTGTCATAAGTGATACTTCCGTACCGTGTCGAATGTATCTCATCAAGGAGTATGCAAATCGTATGCCCCGTTGAGTAAGAACTTCAACATATTCAAAGGCATCTGCTCATCTTGATATAAATGGTTGTTTCAAGTATGGAAATGTGAGTTAATCGGTGCAAATAAAAGGCGATGTTTCAACTATATGAACACCTTTTGTCGAGATGCATACCAAAATAATTTTTCTTTCACTCCTCCTTACCGCTCACCAAGGGCCAAGTGATAGCAGAGAATCCCAACATGAACATGTGATAGAAATTAGCAATACATCAAAGCTTCAGAGCTCGCTAGACTGGCCGGGTTTTCTAATCCCGAATGACTTGAACTTTTCTAGATCCACATGCGTTCTCCCCACTCATCAATAATGTGAACTGACATCGAACTTTGGTCATGCCAAAAGTACACTTCTCCAAATTGGCACAACTTGTGTTGCCCGTAGTGTTTGGAGGACCTCGTCGTATGTGGTGTAGGTGGATCTTCCCACCTTCGCCGAAGATCAAGATTTCATCTAAGACACCACCATAAATAAGTTTGGAAATGGCTACAAGATGTCATCCATCATCCTCATGAAGGTTGCAGGCATTTTTCAACCCAAAAGGCATGACCAATCATTCCGAAAAGGCCCTCCTTAACGTTGAAGGCAAAACTTGTTCCTCACAAGAAGAGGGTTCGATTACTACCTTGTGATAATTCTAACTTCAAGTCGATTCTGTCAAATATTTCCCATTTTGTTGTTGTATAAGGTCCTAAATTAGTGTGACGGTAAATATTCTAGAAACTTATCTTGTTCAAAAATCTCATAGAAATGTAGAATCCTCTGTGTCCCAACCTTATTTTAGATGAACATGATCAATATCCCACAAAAGTTGATGAACTCTTGACCATATGACCTTTCTATAACACTTCACCGCCTCTGATTTTCATCCTTCTCCAAAACAAAGCATTGATAGATTTATCCACAAGGCAAGGCACACAAATGGTCATATCAAAGGGGAGGATTAACATGGTAGTGCAGAGGGGCACTTGCAGTGAGGTGAATATGTCCCCATACTCCTCCACGACCTTACATTCGTCTCATGTTGTCATGCTGAGGAACCTTTTCCGGAGGCTGTGACCAAAATATCTCTTTCCTCGAGGGTGGATCATCAAGAAAATTTCTTGGTTTTGAAATGAGCTTATCGTATTTTTTGGCAAAGAACGTAAAGTGATGGCGTAGGTGGTGCTACCTACGTATCCTATAATAAATATTTGTCTAAAAGTAACAATAAAAATGTGAGGCTTGAATTCATGGATACAACATGTCACTTCCATAAGTATGGTTGGCCTAATAATACATCACAAAGTAAAGAGGATCAATGTCACAAAATACCTCATCGGTGAAGTGCTTGATGTTGTAGGAAGGCAAAGAATATTGGTTGACATGGAGATCATGTCCTTACTAAAGCCACCAAAGATGGTTAAGATTTATAAGTACAGCTTTGGTCGGCAAGCATGGTCGTCGATGACTCGCTCAAAAGAGGTTCTTTTTGGCTACATCTATCGACAATAAACTCTAGCAAATAACCTTTTTACCCACATCATGTATCGGAAGAGGCACTCCAACCTACTGATCTTTCGATTCCTTCTTTTGGACTTAGTTCGTGGTGGTGCTGAGTTGTATCGGGATCCACATCGATAATGTGCTTTCATTCTTTCATTACCGTTGCTCTAGGCTCTGATTCAAAGTTGAAGCATGCATCTAATTCTAAGCCTTCAAACTCAACCACTAGTGACACTCGACTCGACACTCACTTGTGTTGTGAGCGTAGCTCTTATGGAACTCACACCACTTTCATGTGTCTCCTTATTTTGCTCACTCTTGTTGTTCTTTGCTTGTGAGTTTTGGGGTTTTTATGGGTTGCCTCGCCTTGGATTTGTCTTTTGTTCTTTAGTTTCATGGTAGCTTTCCCTTTCTTCTCGATCTACAAATCCTAAGGCCGCACTTCTTTGTTTGGCCGCATAATCGGCATGCTACATCAAGCGAGGTGATGTTGAGGAACTCCATTTCGCTCATTGTATAAAAAAGCAAATGCGGTACTTCAACACCAAATGTTCCTTTGAATCTTTGATACCCAACTTTATGCGTGTGGTATGGAAAAATTCTTCCAGGAGCTCATGCAACTTGATCCCTTTTTTACCGCAACATAGTCTATTATATTTACTTTAACTCATAGTCTTTGCTGATAATATTGCTCCTTGATGACATCTCGAAAAGAATTCCAAGTGGGTCAGGTTGAAAACATAGAGATTTCCCCGTCGTCCTTTTTAACAGCACAGGTTTCCCACCTGGGCCCTGACATGGCGGGGGCGCTTAGAGTAGTGCAAAGGTAATCTTATCTCGCCTTGAAAAGTCATGAACTAATAAATATCTTCAAGAATTCAACTATATGTCTATGATGTATACATCTATCCTGCCCTCAAATATGAGAATGTTAAATTTTACTTGTACCTTAAAAGGAGTGGTGCTGCAGTAGTGGTTGTTAGATGCATAAAAGTCATTGACGGAAATTATGAAGGATCTAGGCAAAGATATCCATCATCGATTCCTTTGTTTCTGGCGTCTCTATAATATTTTGATAGTATCCCTAAATATTCTATGAGATCCAACAAATTCTAAACCAAGAGATTCTTGCTGAGAAAATATCTCCATAGTTCAACTAACCAAGAAACTAATCTTACTTATATACTATTCTAAGCAACATTCCATGTATTAACCATGACTTTAAACTAGCATAGATCCATCTTAATAAGATCTACTGTGTACCTAGAGGATCAACCTATTTAGAGCAAATTTGTAGTTTAATTTCCCACTTTAAATAGGATATATTTGACATAAATAAATAATACGGGGAAATCCATGGGTTCCCAATACCGTAGATTAATACCTAGATATTTATTATTATTATAATTATTATTTTAATTTTATTGAAAGAGTTTTTATTTATTTATTTTATTTCATCAGTTAAAATGTTCACATTATATTAATATGATTTGATTTTTTGTTATAATTTTATTTCTTTTATTTGTATCCACCTATTATACCATCTCTATTACACTTCGCTAAAAAGTATTTTTTAATACAATCAAAGATAATAATATTTAAAAAAATAGAAATAAATAAAATATACTAAAAGCATTAAAACTATACCCAATCTTATCGAGACTTTTAAAATATATATAATAAACCCATTTTCAATTCAATTTCTCTACTCAAAAGAAAATAAAGAAAAATAACGACCTTATTTTTCTTAATTGGATAAAATTTACCTTTTAATTGTGATGACAATATTTTAGCATTTTAAGTATATGTTCTTTGGTTTTGTAAGTATTCCAATTTCAAGATTTACATTTTATAATTTTAGTTATCTGCTGGAGGAACAGAGACCTTTTATGTTTAATAATTGGGTGAGAGTATTTTTGTGTTAATATAAAGCAAGACAAAATCTAGAGAAAAAAAATATTTCATCAAATTATAGATTATATAAATTTATAATTCAATTAAAAAGTTTAAATTAAAAATTTTAATTCAAGGATATATTTCATATTATTATTTACTTTTCATTAATTAGCTAAGATAGTATTTTAAAAAAAGATTAATGAAATGTTAAGTAACAAATATCTCTCACATATATTTTATTTTGTTTTTTTGCTCAATATAAAAATATAGTAAATGAATATTGAAATTTTAAAACCCTAATATATTAGTGTTGGATTGATAAACCCTAATTAAGCTTCAAAGGGATTGATAAATCATTATTTTAACATTTTATTTTATTGATGAGTTGCCTTTAATACTCATAAATTTAATGTTGATATATTTATAGTAGAACTTGACTTACCATTAGAGCTACTTAGTTGAATCAAGGCAAAGACTATCATTTACATTTTAGTATTGTAATTTGGTTGTAAAAACAACTTAGATTATATTCAAAATCAATTTATCTTATATATATTTTATTCATTGAGACAAGATTTCCCGAATTATGATTAATAATTTCATACAATATGAAATAAATTTTTTTTTTCTATAATTAGTTTCCAAACTAATTTGAGTTCAATTAATGATGGCATAGGATGGTGATATTTATGATAATACATTTATCATTATTTATGAAGTAAAGGTGCATTTGTTTTGTAAGTTGCAATGACTACACTTCATCATGTCCATTGAATTGAACAAGTGACTTCAAATTGAGGAGTTCTCTCTGTCTCAATTCAGTACTCTTACTGTCACTTATCCAAGACCCTATCAATTTGATCGAGGTAAGGAATTGAACTTGTGATCATCGAGGAGTCTATTCAAGACCCTATCAAATACCGATAGAGGTAGAATTTAACCGTGATTTCAAAGACCAGGGAGCAATTTCGACATCAATAGGGGTTCCTACACAGAGCACACGATCACCTTCTATCCAAGACCCTATCACATCGATTGAGGTAGGAGTTGAATCGGTTACTTCACATAAAGGGAGTGCCTTACCGCAGCACCCAAATCGCCATTATCCAAGGCCCCGTAGACAAATTAAAATTATATTTTTTTTCTTATTATACAAATTAGATTTTTTTTACCAACCTACTCTTTATAAATATGAAACATCTTACCTTCCAATAGCTTTATATTATTGTTTATATATACTCTTCCATCAATATAATTTTTAGGATATACATGTTTGATTGCTCATTTCCGATTTATTACATCTAAAAATAATATATTCCATCTTATGTAGAAATGCAATATGTACAGATTTGTATTTTGAATCGTTGAAACTATTTATTTTACATCAAAATTATTAAAAATAAAAAAAAATTATATTTATTCTACATTAATCTTATTATTACTTTTATTCGAAATAAAAACATATTTAATATTTAGAAAACAATAAACATTAAAATTTTCCATAATTTTCCATTTCAATAAATACTTATTATATATTATTATATATATGGTAATATATGTAACTATTCTCTTCCACCTTAAATGAGAGTTGAGTTTTCCATTACAATAAGGACTTATTATTATATATATAGATATTGTAATATATGTAACTATTCTCTTGCACCTTAAATGGGAATTACCATATATATATATAGATATAGATATATATATAGATGTGCTACATGAAAGGTGGAATCTTCCTTTAGATCAAAATAGGGTTAGTATTTAAAAACTTTACTTATTGCATATATAATTTGTTTGTATATACATATTGGAAAGCAATATTAGTAAGTTTCCAACCGGAGAGAAACCTAAAATAAATGTACTAACGCATAAAAGGTGGAATCTTACTTCCTTAGATATGGTAATATATGAAAAGTGGAATCTTACTTCATTAGATATGGTAATATATGAAAGATGGAATCTTAATAAAAATAGGGTTAGTATTTAAAAACTTATTTCATATATAATTTTTTGTCTATACATATTATAAACAAATATTAGTAAAGTTACATATTGGGAAGAAAAATTAGTAAAGTTTCCAACGGGAGAGAAAGTAATTTTTAATATCGTTTAACATATGAAAATTTTAGAATCCTTTAAGTTTGAGTATGTGAGAAACACAAAGTACTTTTTATGACGTTTAATCATTAAAAACCTTAGACCTCTTTTATATTTAAATATGTGCCATTTTTTTAATAGTATGATTAAACATCTATAGTGCATCTCATTATATAAATTTATACTAATTAAGTAATATTTTTTTAAGATAAATTATAATCTTGAAAAAAATATCCCACTAGCTTCAATGTCATCTTCATAATCTTGTCCTTTTCGTCAACTACCTTCTCAAGGGAATGAAGTCCACTAAGGTTATATTTTGTATTATACTTTTTTTGAGTTCTATAATATTATGGTTTTAATATGTTATCGTGTGACTAGGAAATTAGTATACAAAATCTCTTTGTTTATCTAATGGTTTATGAGTTTTAAATTTCCAAATATATATTTGTAGATCTTTATATATTTTTTTTTCCCTCAAGTACTAAGATCAATCATTCATATTTATCTATATATTTATTAGTTATAAAACTCATCTTTTATGATAATGGGATTCTTTTTAAAGAGGAGATATAAATAAGATCCTAGCATTAATTCTTCTTTTCAGAAAGTGCCATCAAACAAATTCATCCATACTTCATTTTAATCTTTACTTTATCCACTTGTCCGCATTTTTCTCATGATATATACATCATAAAATGACATCATTATTCATCGTATATATCAAAAAATTTTAGGTATTTTTGCATCACTTATATTTCATGTTAATAGTGCTTCATGATAAACCTTTAGAGTCATCTCATAAATTATGATAATTGCATATAATAAGTATAGCTACAATCTCCCCCTACATCCCATAGATAATAAGTACATCTACCACAATAATATCCATGATAATATTTTATTTGGAATTTATGTAAAATTCACTACTTTAATGAGTATCTAATGTGATGCCTTTTCCCAACTTATCTAAGATATATTTTGTCATTAAATTATGTAAAATTCATAAATTTAAAGTATATAGCCTGAATAATTCGATCATATATATTAAAAGTGATGTAGAAATGCAGTTATAAGTATCTTCCTTTTCCAAGTATGGGCGCACCTACACCTTAGGCGAACTATCTTAAATGTTAGTAAAATTTGAAACATTAGATACGGCAGATTTTAGGTTGTGGAAGACACCATGAACTTATTTTTAGCTCCACACAAGGCATAAAGTTTCACTAGTTCATTTAGAAGTATTGTAACTCATTTTACTAAATTAATTGAGTAAACTAGATCAGATTTGTTTTTTTAATATTCAAATTTCCATCACTTCATCTCATTGTATTTTCTTCTCCATGTTAATTTTTTTCTTCCAACATCAATATCTGGTCATGTCACTTTAATTGAAACATTGTGAGGTTTTGCAATTTATTTTAAAAGGGGATGATATTAGTCACAACCCATACATGTATTATAATTCAACTAACATAGTAGAAAAAAATATTGATATTTGAAGCCCATAAATCTTAAATTTCATTTTGATACATGCCATATCATCTTATATATTCTAGCCAATTTTAGGTCTCTTGGTGTGTGCCTAGTTCTTTGAAAAGTCCCCAATATCTACCACTTTCATAGAATTATTTTCTTACTACTTTTGTGTTATATGTTAAACAGTGAGGAGGAGGATGGTATTAAAATCTCATTTCTGATTTAGTATCTATGATTAAATGATGACCTAATCAAAATTCATTTTAAATTAAAAGTTTTAATTTCTTTTTCCTCCCAAAATGTTTAAGGAAAATTTATTTCTCCAATATTTTGCGATATCATACTAACTACTTTATTTCGTAACTCATGCCTCATGATTTTATTTGATAACACTTTTATTAGTGTTTCCATTCTCTTTCCATCTAAACACTTGATGAAGTAGAATCATGAGTAGGAGTTTCCTCTTTTATATTTCTTCATAGTTGCATTTTAATCATGATCTTGATATTTATCAAGATAATTCTATTTCCTTCAATATATAAAACATCAATCTACATAATATACAATAAACTCAATGATTTGTTTTCATATGAATTTCAAAATAAAATTTTGTCATTATGAAATTTCTGTCGTTATTTCTCTAATTTATTTTATCAACATATCTAATGTATATAAATTATGAGTTCTAAAAGGAATAAATACCATTCTTCTCTCTCCTATCTATTCTATATTTCTGTCTATTTATGGAATAAAATACCCTCAATGCAATAACCCTTTTCCATTGAGTGGCTCAAATATAACACAACCTCATAGCCTACTAGTGGTTGACCTTTAGACTCCCAACTTCTTACCATATAATATTGAATCTTAGAGAGTCTAATTGATCATGATCGAAAGGCTATCCCATTTTCCATAACAATGTGTGTCAATATGAAACTTCTCTTGAACTCATGGTGGCCAAATGGTTAGTTTAAATGGCCATGGCATTTACTGGCATAGATTTTAATAACGAAGTCTTTAATTTTGGGAAACATATTATGTGTAGAATAAATCATATACTTTATCAAGGGAAAAATTTTTGTCTGAAATTCTTTCTTGATGTTTTCCCTTAAAATTATTTTTAAAGGATTAAAACTCCTTATTTTCAAACTTATCTATTTGGTAAAACTTGTCCAATTAGTTGATCACATAATTTTTTTCACTCTAAAAGAACTCGAGATGCATGGAAATTAATATTTATTGAATCCGTATTAAACTCACCACTGTGAGATCCTTTTGGTTCAATAAATATTTATAATCAATGAGGTGAAATTATTTTTTCTCCACCTTCTCCTGGGTTACATGATTTAGATTTTCTCAGTGTTGTCTTGTCACCCAATCTCATACAATTTTGTGCTTCTTGTGTCTTAAAGCTCTACACATTTTATACAAAACCACATTCTCTATCAACTCTACCCGAGCATTCATTTCCAAATCCTATAGAGGGTAGGACATGCTCTTCCCGATTTCACATGGAATGTGGCTAGTAAAATTTTAGATTCTCATTTTCACAAATGAGTGAATCCACATATATAGGGTTAGAAATGGAGTTTAAAGAGTTATTTCCAACATTCTTTAGTGTCTCAAAGGGACCATATTATAAATCCTTTTTATTTTATTACTAGTACCCTTTAGCCTCTCCCCCTATTCAATTATAACCAGACTCTATCTCCCACCTTGAATGACTTTGTCCTATGTTAATCAGCAGACAGTCTTGTTATTTTCCTGAATTTTGTAGTGTCTCCTGCATCTATAGATGGATTTTACTGATATTGTACACAATATTTTTTTCTTCCCTTAAAGCATCCCAAATAAGATCCTCCCGCACTCCTCGTTTCCATGCACACGTTGAAAGGCGAAGGTGGAAAATATATAAAATGTGCTTGAAATGTAGATTTACCAAGAGGAAGTGTGAACCATCATGTGATAGACTATTGTATACATACCACATTTCATCCTATTCACTTTCTTCTAATTATATGCCTCGTAAGTTGCACCAAAGTCTGTTGGTTCATTTTGTTTTATATGTCTATGGATGGAATGCCGTAGTTCACTTCAAATTTATATCCTTCTTCTCCTCCCATAGTGCACTCATATAATGAATGGAAAAACATATGCTTGAAATCTAGAAATATTCTATGTATCCCAAAGCACCCAAACAAATCCAAAGAAAATTTCAAGGTTGTTAACTTATTAATGCTATTTTTGATAGTAATTCCTTAATTTATCTAAAATTTTCATCAAATGAGATGTATCCCTCCATAGCATCGCTAATTATATAATCCAAATAATAATAAAAAATTAACTATTTAAAGGTGCACAAAGAATTCGTTAAAACCATAAATGTAGTTGGTGCATTTCATATACCAAAAACATATAACCACTATGTGCAAAACCATTCCTAGTTTTGAAGGTAGTCTTCTAGGTATCTTCTTCCCCAACCCAAACCTAGTGATATCATGACCCCTAATTATATTCTCGTGGAATATTTATCTTACTATAAATAATCCAATAGATCATTTATCTCACGAAAGGGGTATCTTTCTTCTTAAGAATTCTTTTTTTAACACCCTTTAATTAATGCAAGACTACCAAGCCCTATGTTTTTTTGGTGCAATTATGATGAGTCATTGACATGGTGTGGCACTTGATTGAATTCCATATAATTCAGTAGATATTACCACTACTTCTTCACCTCAATTCCTCTACCATGAATACTTATATAGGCCAATTTTTAGCAATGAAATGTTCAACAATAGATAGATATCATGCTTCACTTCTCTTGGGTAGTTTCTTGATATCCTCTAAAACATCACTATATGAATGTATTAACCGTCTTATTTTATATTTATAATCCTTAGTACAACCCCAAAAAATATGAATTTTTTTGGTATTGACTAATTTATAGATTTATTTTCTTTTAAAAATAGTAAAACATATGAATTTCTAGAACTCGGTTAATTCTTGTATTGGTTAGCACTACCAATGAAATTTTGGACTTTCCCTTTTATGGATTGATCATGAAGAATTTTCCACCCTGATGAGGTTGTACTAGTTATCTCTTTGCATGAATATTTTCCCTCATACTCGTACATAGATTTCAAACCCACTCCACATACAACAAGAAACAAAATTTAGTTCTACCGCATCAAAAAATCAACCCTTATAGAAAAATTCGATGTTGCACTTTTTGACACTATTTCTACATCCTTTATTTCAAATGGATATGACTTAATATTCATTTACTTAAAATTCATGGTTAGTTACATCAAAATGGGATTTTCTTTCATCCGTTAAACATAAAACTAATATTTTTCTTCCTAACCTATATATTTATATGGAAGAGGTTGGTATTCTTACTATCTTCCTATTGTTAAAGGCCACTCAAGTTCCCCCTCTTTCTACATTGATATATAAAAAATAGCTCTATCCATATCTAATTCCATGCTACAATTACCGAAATACATGGCTATGACATTTTTTTCTTAATATATTTCATTTTTATCTTTGGGTTGTGTTCTGTATTGTACATCTAACACCTCTCCTTTGTATTATCACCAATGTTATAGTGGTTTTTGGCATATTATAACTTGTGTATTGTGGTTGTGTACTTTTTGTCCTTTCTCCTTTCCATTTCTTCTTCTTCCTCAAAGGTTGCTGGCGCCATTTTGGGTTGACCCACTTTACTTCTTCAGATGTTCTCTATGTAATGTTCCCGTACATAAGCCTCACGGTGTACCTGTGCTTGAACAACATCGATTTCTTCTACATATGGTTTTGTATACCCCTAGATACTTGAGGAGTACATATGGGTTTTTTGGGGAGATACCCAATATAATGGTCATATTTATAACTTCTATGGTGTAATCCCTTACACTCTTCCCTTGTGTCTACCTAAACTAATGTAACCATAACCATTGGTCCTCTACATACCTAATGGGGTAAAATTATCACTTTATGAGGGTTTTGAAATCCTCCCACTTAGTCATGTGAGGATTATGCTCCAAACTCAAGGTATTGCAGTGGCCTTTTCCCACTAAGTCAGAGAATGACCCTCTAATTTCAATGTATAAAAAAATACTATATCCTTGCCGTATAAGATGAACAATAACAACTTGTACTTAAATTAGTGATGAAAATGATAAAATCAATCTCACCTTGATACAACTTGATTTTAACCTTAACCTCCATTTTTTATAGGTATTGTGAATGGTCTATGACAATTTGAACTACGTTGGTTATTTTCTGTGTTATTTCCAGAATCCTTCTAATTTTTCATGATATATAAATCAATATTCTATAGATATCTCACGATTATATGAAGGCATTCGTGAGGATGATGACATTAAAATTTGTATATGCAACTTTTGCTTTTAATCACGTAAAACATCACCCATATGATATTAAGGGTTATTCATATATTCATCTATTTCATGGTTATGGTTTTATGAATCTCCGGATTGACCAATACAAATCCCTTGCACAACCTCATAATACACCCAAAACGACCTACTCTACTAATAATATTACACAACTATCATGGATATTTGACTAGTAAAGTAAGCACTAATTATCCATTAAAATATATTATAAAATAGAAATTCCACACTATGAGGGTTTATTTTCCTTAGATTTATGGATATGTTAATTGCTATTTATTTTTCATGTGTTCAAATAATAATTATGTAGAAAATATAGGAAAAAATATATCAATGACTCACAAACCAAAATAACACAATATATGACTTGAGAAACCTGCTTTGGGAAAAAACCCAACTAGAAGGTGAGGTTGCTCTCAGCTCTCTCTTTATCTAAATGAAAATGGATGCAAGTAAAAAGAAGTAATAAATATGCAATAAAGTATGCTCCAATACATAAACCCTCTATTTTTTCTCTATCCCTATCCCCCTCTCACTTCTCTATTCCTCTTTGAAACACAAAGCCTACCAAATAAAATGGCACTACTCTTTGTCCTAGTCTCCTGCTGTAACACCCACCTAACAAGATACTAGTTGTTATGTTTACTCTTTCAACACATAAATATAGGTATAATATTGAATCTTATAGATAAGTATTCACTGTGATAACATGGCTATATCCTTTTCCATGAATAATGGGGGTTTATGTGGCATCCTCTCGAAATCATGGTAGACAAACAAAGAAGGATAACTTCTAGGTAGCATAACGTTTTCATATAATTTATGATTGAGGAAATTATTATGCCATTGGAAATTGTATGTATTAATTTCTTATAGTGATTAATATCTTTAAACAAAATAATTTACTCCCAAAACTCATTTGATGCGTCAAATTTCTTCTGGATGGTTTCAAATTCAAATTTTTCTAAATTGCAACCTACTAGTAAAAATGGACTTCTATACAATTCCTTCACTTTTTTCCACTCTAAAAGCAATAATATTCATTAAAAATTATATAATTATTCAATCCAAATAAAATAACCTCATACATACATATTTTTGTTAAATAGCAAGGTCGTTTATATTTTCTTAGACGATGGAAGTGTAGTCCTTTTGATATGATCAACGTATTATAAAAAAGGAAAATTATGCAATTCATGTACTCCAATGTAAGCGTGAGAAAATAAGATATAGATAATCATACAATATACTCTACTAAATATCGAATACATTCATATTTCCAAATAACATGTCATCAACAATGACTACATGATTCCTATATATGTTCATTGACACATTAGACATGTGGTCACTTCATTATTAAAGTTGATGCTATTGCATGTAAATTACATAATACACACACATTTCTCAATTTGCTATGTTCACTAGACTAGGATCATATCATATGTACTTAAACCTATATACCCTTCCCGGGGTAATATCATAGTACCTCCAAAACTATTTGTCTTCAGGATTTGTAATTTAAGGTGATACATGTCATGAAACCATATAAATTGATATATTTTTTTCATTATTAGCCAAGCCACGATACACACACACACACACACACACACACACACATATACATATATATATCAATCTTCATCCTTGATGTATGGTTGTTTCATAATTGAATTTCCATTGATTCCATGTAGTGTCATTGTGGCTTCTCAAATTTGTGCTAGTTATTGGTTTTTTTATAATATCCCGTTGAATAATGATTTATACTATGTTCCATGAATATTGATGCATATTCTAGGTTCTTCTCCTTGATAATGATAATATTGATCTTCTTTTCTTTCAATGAAATATCTACTTAGTAGTGGTGATGTTAATATGGTTTCATAAATAATAAAATCTCCACTCTACGTACATATTTCAAATATCTTCCTGTATGCTGTTAGAACTTCTTAAACCATTTACCTAGTCTTTTATTACTATAAATATAGCCAGCATCCATCCTCTAGATGGAGTCTAAATTATTCAAGCATATTTTAAGTATCTCATGAATCTCATCTTATTTTTCATTTTGAAGTCAGAATGTGACCTAGTCTACCACATTTCACCACACGTCTTCAATTATAAATGAATTTTTTATTTTACTTCATCCATGTCTCTAATTGTTCAATTTTTTTGTAATTTTTTTCATCAAGTCTTTTGATAGTATTTTCATCTAATATCCTTATTTCTTTTATGGATACATTTCTTGACATACCATTATTTTGTTCTTTTTTCACTCTCTTCAACTCATGTGGTAATTTTTTTATCATTATGTAATCTACATAATTTTTCATCTTTCTTTTTCAATTATTTCTTTTGTTAAATTATCCCTTTTTCAACTCCCCTTCCTACTTTTTCCCTATTTAAATTTTTGAATGCCCTTAATGAATGCTTGGTTAATTTTTTGTATCATGAATAACTGTGCTAACCCCATTTCTATTGATATTTTATTTAACATGCTTTAATCTTTACTTTTAATATTATATAATTCATTCAAATCGTAATGTTTTCATTATATTTTATATTGATACTCCATCTAGTATCCTTGTAAAAACTTTACCGCCTCACTCATAAGCTTCACCAATAAAATTATGATTTCCTCGTGATTGAGAATTAAAATTACTTTACCAACATGGACCATTCTATAGTTGGTTCCATATTGATTTCATCTCCACTATATTTATGTATTTATTTCTTCTGTCTAACTAAAACCCTATATTAAAAATCAATGTATTAATAATTATTATCTTAAATAGTTATTATCCTTATTGAAGTGAATTTTTCTATGTTTTCTATTTACAAAGTGAGTTTTTAATAACTTCAATTAGATATCCTACTTAAAACTTATGGTATATTGAAGTCAAACACCTTTTAAAATATTGTTGTAGAAATTTCCTTTTTCCAACCTTTCTCTGGCATGTAATCTTGCCAATTTCAACCCCTTCAATATTTAAATTTCAAGATATAATACTAGCACATGTCTTCATGTATTGCATATGTTTGCTCCAAATTTGATGTGTCAAGTAGATTTATGATAATCTTCCAAAACTTGTTTAATTTTGACTCCTTTCCTGTAAAGTAACTATTAGTCTTTCCATGTATAGTTATTCGAATATAATTATGAAATTTTTAAAGCATCTATTGCCATATTTGAACTTAAATTTTGAAAATCTCTTTAATATGAAGTGACCCATAGAAAATTTTATATTAAAAATTCCATTATCACTCATTTAAATCTAATTTCAACACCATCTCCTTTCACTACCTCGACTTCCACAAGATATATCTCCATGTTTTTCTAAATTAGAATAGAAAATTTTACTATGCATACCTTGAGTTGTCATCTATATCTACCTATTCTTCATAGTTAAAAACATCCCTAAAAACTGTGAGTAAAAATGATGAGGATGACTCATTTAAGATTGATTTCAAGACCAACAAAAAAAAACCATAAATTCCATAGGGAATTTATTTAAAATGATAGAATTCCTTAATATTAAATTTTAAATATATTTTCTTCGAGATATTCTCACAATATTTTCCAAATTTCATTAGCTAACGCATCCCATAAAATAGTTCAAAACATCCCTATAAAAAATATAATGAAGATGTTGATACGACTCATTAATTAGAGGAAATTTCACTTTAAAAGTGCCCATAAAATTTTCATGTAATTTCCATGTCATAATATGTAAACCAATCAAAATCCTTTAAATCTAAAAAGAGGTACATGCAAATACTGGAGGGAAGAGAAGATTTTTTTTTTTAATTTTGTTTTTTCGTTGATCTCCCCATAGGTTTACTTAAATTTAAAGTGTATACAATCATTGGATGGAGAATTAAATTACTAATCGAATTATAACAATTATGCATAATTTGACAAGACCCACATTAATAAAAAAAAATGAATATACATTAGAAAGCGTGTTCAACAAGTTTTATTAATGTTTTTTCATTTTTTATCAATGTGGGTTCTCCCCCCCCAAATTATGGATAATGAGTACTCATTATATGTGGAATTTTATTCTGCATCTAACGAGTGTTTACACTGAAATTTGACTAAACATTTAAGGAGATAAGACAAAATACACTAAAAAATTTAGTTTACTTATTTCCGCTCCAAAACTCATAACTCTTATTTTATTATTTTAACTATTATATTATTATTTTTCTTTAGGAGGCTACTTTATTGTAACATTCCCAATGCAAAAATTGATTTCAAGACCAAACAAAGAATCCTAACTTTAAATCGATATATTTCATCAAAATTGTAGAAATCCCAAATATTAAATTTTAGATAGATGTTATTTGAGATAATATCCTAGTATTTTCAAACGTTGTTCAAGACATCCCAAAAAAATGTTATAAAAAAATTCCAAGGTGACCTTTTTTTTGAAGTAGCAAAACTCCGGGTTTAGGTTCTCCACTACTAAATGTTATGATCCAAGAAAAAAATACCTACATCATGGGAGAATTATGAGCATGAAGCATAAGTTTAATATTGATACAGGGTGAAACTTCCTCCAAATACCCAACATATTCATGTGTATAAGTCACATGTTCTTAATACTATATTATTCCTATATATACATATTCACACATTTCATGTGGTCCTTTCATTTTGTAGACTTATTAAATTAACATTTACAAATTATATGCACATTTAACCCCATATGTGCCCTTCTTAGGGTCATATCACCTCTACCGATGTTTCTCCATCAACATTAAATTTTGGAAGAGTTATTAAATTAGTATGACAAATTACACATAAGTTTTAGGGAATTATAAGACATTCATACTAGGAAAAAAAGATAGTGATTGATCCTTGTTTCACATTATGTGTTGAAAAATAATATTCAAATATGCTTCTGTAGATATTCGATTAAATATAAGAAAATATTTTCTCATTAACAGGAGACAAATAAATATCTATACTTAGTAAGTCAAACTACTAGTGTATGTCATTTCAAAGGAGGAGAAATAAATTTTCTATGAGGAATTGTGAATTCATGATGATTTTAAAATTACTTTAACTGTGGAATGGAAACTACTTTAGGTAAAAGCATCCAGAAATATCCGTAACTAACGTTTCATGATCTATTCATTTTCTAGAATATATATTTTTGTGGATTAGAATGACCTAAAGTCCTCTCAGACTATCATTAGATCAATTATTCTTATGACCTCACTCAAGAGTAAAATTGGGTGGCCCCCTTTTTGAATGTAATTTAAAATATTTGACTCAAAACATGAAGCTCATGTTGTTAATTATGTGTCACTTCCAAGGAACAATAATTCAAAATTTTGGATCTGGCACAACAAAGAAAAAAATGTTGTTCCCAGGTCAAGAATAATGTCGAGCATCCTATCATGATTTTTGAACCATAATCTAAAATAATTTATCATCCATGCAAGATATTCCTCGTTGAATAAAACAATTTAAATTAAAAGACATTTCCTACCAACAAATATTACTTTTAAGTTTATCAAATACATAATGTGTCAATTTAATTTAAAATAAAGAAATTTATTCTATATTAACCAAAAATGGAAATAAACTTAAAAAAATAATATAACATGATTAACTCTCCGTTATCATTGAGTAATATTTATTAAGGTTTCACCACCTATGGTCTATGAAAATCATATCTAACAAAGAGATAATGATCATATCAAAACATGAATAACGAAGAGATACGATCGGTTAAATATGAATAACATAAAAGAAACTAACTGCAATATATCATACATTTTCTACAAGGCTACATTAGTATTCGAGTATCTCAATATTCATTTCAAAATTCTTAAGGCATTCTATGACAATAGTGTATATTAGATCGAATATAATGAAACAACAAGGAAACAAGTATACATTCAAAATAATCATTGCTTTTTAACTATCATTCACACCATTATTTAAACACATTTATATGTACCACGCAAATTGGTAAAGAAATACTTTCATATGAGTAAAAGAGAAAGATCAAATAAAAAAGAGTAGTGAAAGGTATGGTGTTCAAGATAAATGGTGAATCCATTATTAATCTTGTGAGTGTTAATGTGTTGTGAATGGATAAGGGCGGTAGATAATTGTACTCAATTATGAAACGTTAGTTACAATGAAAAAATTAGGAAAAACGAAATTCCAATCATTAAAATGAATTCTTATAATTATTTACAATAATGGATTTTGGAAATGGTGCAAAAATATGAAACTTAGAAAACCACATCGGTTCTAGAAAATATATACCCTTATTGGTGTGTCTTTTATATTGGTGTGATTTTTCTATGGAGCATTTATACAAATTTGTATTGTTTTATATAACAAATAGTTCTTGTTTATCGATATTTTTCCAGATATGATGGTTTAACATTATTTATTAATATTAGGTTTATATATATATATATATATATTTATTGGTGTGAGTTCTTGTAAAATATGGAGTATTTTTATACAAATTTGTATTGTTTTATATAACAAATAGTTCTTGTTTATCGATACTTTTTCATTATATGATGAGGTTGAACATTATTTATTAATATTAGGTTCATATATATATATATATATATATATATATATATTTATAAGAGTTCGGGTTCTTTTGTAAAACTAAGTTAATATTTGGGTGAATCAAGATTAAGCTATTTTTAACAATTTACAAAATTAAAGAGAGAAACTACATGCCAACCAAATGTACTGAAATAAAAAAAAAAAAAATATAAGATATATGTGGAAAACTATTACGGTGCAAAACCTAGAAAACTTCTTTTAATTTTGATGTAGATACGTACAACAACTTCAATTTGCAGAAAATTTTGGTAGAACTAACCCTCCTTTTTTTACGACAACCTATTATTCAAGGCACAAATCCCCACTTATTTTTATGCACCAATGCACACTTATTTTAGGTACCAACCTACTAGAGACACCAATTTCCCGATTTACAGGAAAAACTTGCTTTAGCCACTCAAATCCCCTTTTCATACATTTTTAGAATTATTCATGGCTATTGAATGCAAATATCACACATAAAATAAAATTCGATATTATATGTTCACAATACTCTAATATTTATTGACAACAACCTCTCCTCATCTATTTCTATAGTTGAATTTAATTTACATCAAATCATAAGTAGCTCACTCATAAATGTACTCATCGACACTCCACTTTTCTTCAATTAAATCCCTCAAAACTTTATATATGCATATTTCTTATACGCAAAAACTTCATATATCTTTACTGTTTATACACGTTCACTCCTACTCAAGACATATATGCAAACTCTATCTTAGATCTCCTTTCATTTTTTTCTTAATAGTATATCGACTGAAATTTTTTAACTTCCCTCGCTATGATTAATTCCAAACTACGTGATTTTGTATATCCATAACATCTTCTTATCATGGACTTGCATTGGAAATATCGCTATCACATTGTCTTTCATCACATTTATCTCCCCAGATCACTACCATTTTTTTCATTTGCACCTCTTTAACATTCAACTCGTTAATTAAATTTGGCACCGTAAAAATAAAATTTCACCCCTTTTTATTTCATTAAGCACTTACACTCTACTCCACATTACCGCGTGGGAACCATGGTCTCCACCTCTTCTAGTCCTAGCTTTTTCAATTATATCTATGCACTTTTTGGCCTAGCATGCCACAGTTCAGTATGCTTACTCGAGACCTCCCAATGCATAGCCCTTAAGGTTCATGAGCCTCCACCAGTGACCATTCCTTTCATATAATTTTTGATATATAGTATCAATAAAAATTAATTTTTTTCAATTTCTATATTTGAATTAAATATTATTGTTTCCCCACACAAGGCATTCTTTAGATAGTCTCGTTAAAAGTCATTTTTTGCCTATTTTAGCCAAAACCAATACACAAAAATCCTCGCCAAAAAAAAAAAAATCCTTTGCATGAATAGCGAGGCACTCCATACTCGCCACATCATGCTGGGGTCAGGATAAATCATAACCTGGCCATGTGGAGCCCTATTCTGCTCATCATTATTTACATTGTACTCTAATGGGTCATACTTTCCATAACTTAGATTTAAACAACGATATAGTGGCTCTGGCTCGACACCCATGAAGGGACCTACCAATGCTACGTAATCTCCAAGTCACACTCCATGTAGATGGTACAAATAA
This sequence comes from Pinus albicaulis, assembly GCA_034641835.2. Classification (NCBI taxonomy): domain Eukaryota; kingdom Viridiplantae; phylum Streptophyta; class Pinopsida; order Pinales; family Pinaceae; genus Pinus; species Pinus albicaulis. Next base: position 86,176,435 of record CM076582.1, read on the forward strand.
TCAAAGCATGCCACATGTACAATTACTAATGTGCCTGCCATGTTTCACTCACCACCCATGAAATTGCTGACCGAAAAATGCCAAAATAGTGGTAAAGTGTCAACAACTCCAACTGTTGTATCATTAAATTCTTACCCCTAGCACCAACTACCGTGCAACTTGTCATGCCACTTCAAGTTACCATGTCATCAAGCTTGAAAAATTGATTCCCAACTCTCATACCACATGGTGCCATCTATCAGTGCCACTTAGACTTTATGTCATCTTAGCCGTACCTTACATTTTTGGAATAGAACTACATCTCATGTTTGAGGACCTCCTATAATTAATCCATGTTTAATCCTACATTAAATGAGAATTATTAAGATCTTCTCACATGATGAACAAGTTCATGGTAGTTCATGATTTTTACATTATTATGCTTTCTATACCATACTGCCCTATGCGGACTTAATGTGGTCTCTAGTTTTGTGAGGCATTTCCATTGAGTCACACTTGAACCAGGTGCTCCCCATTCCAATACCTAGCATACAAGGCATATAGGCTCTTTTGTCGAGCCAAGATAATATTGTTCGTGCTTCCTAGGAAGTCTATACGAATCCATGCTCCAATATACGATGTCATAAGTCAACTCACATCCACATGTAATTACCTATTGCTACCATGTGTCACCTACCGAATTATTTTTTCAATAAATTCCTAAGAGGTAAGGGAGTTATTTCACCACTAATATAGTCTCCGATCTATCAAACTATAAGTGAAATGTGCTTGGAAGAGTGTTAAAATTCAAGACACTGTACATGCACCACATTTATGTAATAAGATGAATAACTGGAACTTGATCGATTTCAAGTTTGGTGAATATTGTATATATCAAGGAATATTTGGAGATCCCATTTCTACTTGAAGAACCTACTCCCTACTTCTGTATCTAATCTCCTATACACAATCAAAATTAACAAGGACATCACTTCTCCTGCGTAGAGGGTAGGTTAGTATGTATAAGAATAATTAAAACCTGCCCATATAAAATCACAAACATCATGTATGGGAATGAGATCAAGCATGCTTCTCGTTATATCAATATAAACATACAATTTTACCTCAAGATATCAACATGACCACCAAATCCTTTGTACGAAAATCCCTTTTGACTCAAATTAACATTGGGATACTCTCATATACAACATAATTCTAGTAGAAATTCTCCAACCTAATCCAGCCATACTTTTCTTTCATGTGTCTCCTTGAGAGGGTCTCGTTATATGGATTTTCTCTCAACATGTGTTTATATATCTAAACACCCGGGATTTTATGAGAAGTTAGGATTTGAACATCAAAATTAGTGGACACAAGTCATGGATAGACTTGATGGAATGTGAACCAAGAAATTACAACACGTGCACAAGTTTAATGCTCATTTATGATATTTTACCAACTCATTAAGAACCTCCTTCTTAATTATGAAATAGTAATTATTATTTTATAATAGTTAAATTTTGACGAAATCATTATAATAAATTACTAAGTTATGTAATTTCATCTTTATATCATATAATAAAGCCTCCTTGTAAGACCCTTATAGGTCAAAAAATGTAGAAAGATGAATTATAAGCAACAATTTATATAATTTGAACTAGGTCTCTCTCATTATAGTGGAGTGGTGAGGTTATAACATTCAATTCTAATGAATGAACACAAGGAGAAACTAATGAGAAACACATTATAAATATGTTTCTAAAATTTGAGGAAGGATTTGATAGAAAGGGATCACAGAGTATATATCAACCAAGTCTCATTCATAATATAGTAATCCCTACAGGAATATCCATACTTATAGAATATAGCTGGAACATGACCAATAACCATACACTGACCCGGCAGACATGAAATTGTGTACATGGCCATGAGACACATGTAGTGGATCCATTTTGATAAAGCAAAAGACCCTACCTACTAGAAAATATAAATTTATTACATGTCAGTACATATCAATATCAATATGGATTCATATATGTTAGGTTTTCTAGAGTAGTCCTTAGCACATAAAATGATACACAATTCCAATAAAACTTTAAAAGGGTTCCATATAAGAGTGAGATGTTCCTATCCCAAGGTCTTCTTACTCAACCTTGATGGTACAAATATAAAACATGAATGGATGAGTTTATTTCAAGATGTATTAAAACTACTTGATTACTTTTCATTTGTTATTATTCTTAACAAATGTGATGGTATACATCAACGATGAAAATAACCTCGAAGGTACCTTGAACAATTCCCTAAGTGTCACTAAATGAGACATGATGTCAAACACACATGGGCTCAACAAAGGTTCTAAATCCTTTGTACAAAAACTTCCTTGACTCACAACATTGGGATACTTTACATACAACATAATTCTAGAAATCCTCCAACCTAACCGAGCCATACTTTTCTATGGAAGTCTCCCCTTGAGAGGGTCTCATTATATGGATTTTCTTGAACACAGGTTTATATATCTAAACACCCAGACTATGAGAAGTAGATTTAACATCAAAATTATGGACACAAGTCATGGATAGACTGATGGAATGTGAACCAAGAAATTACAACACGTAAAACAAGTTTAATGCTCATTTATGATATTTTACCAACTCATTAAGAACCTCCTTCTTAATTATACAGTATTTATTATTTTATAATAGTTAAATTTTGACGAAATCATTATAAGAAATTACATTAGTTATAATTTACCTTTATAACATATAGCTTCCTTGTAAGACCCTTATAGCAGAAAAATGGGTGAAAGGGGATGAATTATAACCAATAAATTGGTATAATTTGAACTAGGGTCTTCTCATTATAGTATGGAAAGAGGGTTACAAAGATCTGTTCATCAGAATAATGTTTTCCTAAGAGAAACTAATGGAGAAAACACATTATGTAAACATGTTTCAAAATTTGAGGAAGCTTAGTAGAAAGGGATCATATAAGATACATAATAAACCCAAGTCTCATTCAGTGGTATAGTAACCTCAAGGTGGGAATATCCATACTTGAGATAATGAGAAGCTAAACATGACCAAATCATACACCTAGATCCAATATATGAAATTCCTAGTATGCCATGAGACATACATGTGATCCACTTGGATGTGCCAAAAGACCCTACCTACTAGAAAAATATAATGTGGGATACATGTCAAAGTATACATCAATATCAATATGGATTCATATATGTTAGGTTTTCTAGAGTAGTCCTTAAAGCACATAAAATGATACACAATTCCAAGCAAAACTTTAAAAGGGTTCCATATAAGAGTGAGATGTTCCTATCCCAAGGCCCTACTCAACCTTGATACACAAATATGTTACGGAAATGGATGAGTTTACTTTATACATAAAATCATTTTAATATTTTTTCATCGAGGCATACTTGCTCAAATGTGATGGGTATACATCAACGATGAAATGGACTCCGAAGGTACCTTTCTGCTCCCTAAGTGTCACTAAATGAGATGATGTCAAACACACATGGGCTCAACCAATCAATTAAATGAGGAAACCCACCTCCAATCACATACCTGAGGGAAGCCAAATCCACTTCTAGGTCCGGAAGCAAAGGTACTAATAATTCCTATATCAACTTCGAATAATATGTTGAATCAATTATTGATTCACCACCGAGAGGGAGTGAATCAATAATTTTTCCTAATTGATTTTAGAAAATTCAAGCAAAACGATTCACATCACAGAAGTCTCAACACCAAAATATTAGTTAGATTTTTATGTTTTGAGCCTAGCTCTTCCTTTCCTTTTAATCTAGTAATTATCACGTGAGAACTTACAAAAGAATACACAAAAACAAGAAAAAAATCATTCACATGTATCCACATACACCATAAATATGGACATTATGCACAGATGGACACAATAATTTAGCATGGAAACCCAAATAGTAAAACCACCAATATGTTTATTATTTTTGTTTGTGAGAACCCACTACAATAGACCCTAACTCCTTTATAAATGGCAAGTCGCAACTTTCTCTGAGAGGCACCAACCTCTTATAGATGCATTCCACAACCTCCTCAACTAATTTTCAGACATTTCATACAATTTTCAAGCTAAGTAACATAGGCCTACTTCTATTACATGAGACATAATAACTTGATATGTTCACACACACAAATCCTCTCTTCCATACAAATATCACTCTCCTCTACACCTCACTTCTCCATTAATTATACTCTCCTACTCAACTAGTCTAAACACTCAATAATCCTTAAAACTGATGCTTCTCACACACACACAATGTCTCATAAAACACTTCACTCTTTCACATAAAAAATAGAATAATTCTCCCCCACATGTTTTAGTGCTTCCAAAAATTTTCAACACTCAACACAAGAAAAAGTAAAATTTTTCAACTCATTAAATCTAACACATTCAACATAAAGTATGGGCACAAAGAACTTCAATCAAGAAATGGTATGGGATAAATTTATCAACGAATCGAAATTTCTATGGTGTCCATTGTAACTTCACAAGGCTATGTAATTTTTATTTCACGCAATCAGAGATTTAAGTACCCAACAATTGTAGTTGTGAAAAAATTGATAAACCTCAGATTTTTCCATGCTTGGAAATCAATTTTCAAGTTTCCTTCACACTCACATAGCTTCCTCCATGAAATGTTTCTTAAATAAAAATCATTTCTTTTGTTATGAAACCAACTCCAAAAAATAGAAGAAAAGAGATATCAAAGCTCAGAATAAGCCGCTTCGAGGGGGAAACCTCCTTTACACATAAATGAACAATTCTTACATGATACAAAGGAAAAACCTCCTTTTTTATATATAGGAGTCCATGGCTTCACAATATAATCCTATCCGACCTAAAAATAATAATGTAAGTACAATAATAGCAACATGGGCATTACAAGGTGCAAGTAACAATTGACAGGCCACACTAACAACAATAAGGGACCACACTAGTAATATAGGGACCTAACATGCCCCTCTCCCCTTCAAAAAGTGTTTTCCCCAACACTTGAATAGTCTAGATGCTTTTGTATAAAATTCTCATCCTCCCATGTAGAATCTTTCAAAGTGGGTAAAATCTTCCACTTCAAGAGATACTCTAAAATCGATCATTTCATGGGCCACCAGCTTCTGTTTCCATGATTGCTTCGTAGTTCCAATATAATTTTTCCTTCCTAATAAAGTTCTAACAATATTGTTTGAACTGAAATTTCTCACCTATAACCTCTTTTAAGTAATCAACGTAACATCGATACCGAGACGGCTGTAGAAGTTCCAATTTTTATGCCATACATTTCAATCTTTTGCAACACCTTGTAAGGACCATAGTAATTTTGGTTACACTTATTATCCTTCTAAGATTTATTGAGGGACATCTTTTTTGTATGGTTGTAGATTAAAAATACCTACTTCCACATCAAAACTTATCTAGTCGCGATGTTGATATGCATGTCGTTACTGATTTGGTGCCAAATTTAGGTTATCCTTTAAGATTTGGAGAACTTCTTTTGATGCTCGATGTGATAGTCTCCAATTACTTCTGAACCTTAGAATTTCTCTTAAAAGATGATGTCATGGATGGTGGATGATATCCATAAACTACCATAAATGGGGTCATTTTCTGTCAGAGTATGGAAGGAAGTGCTATACCACCATTCAACCTTAGGTAACCATTCGACCCATTGTGTTTCAGATATCATATTTCTCAAAAACAACGAAGATATCCTTCCAAACACTTTTTCACTATCTCAGTTTTCCGACGATTAAGGATGATAAGATGAACTATGATCTAGCCGAGTACCCAAATTAGCATAATTATGTCAAAATTTCTAGTAAAAAAATGGAATTGTTGTCACTTACAGAAGAATTCCTTTTGGGTTTCCATGTAGTTGAATTTAGTCAATAAATGCGTAGCAACTCTAATTATTTTAAATGGATAAGGTAATGCACAAAAGTGTGCATACTATGTAAGTCTATCAAATACCACCATGATGACACTCTTTCTTTCGCACTTAGGTAAAAATGTTATAAAACTCATTGAAATATCATCCCAAATATTTCATGTGGAATGGATAAAGGTTATAGTCTACAAAAAATTTAGGCTAATATTCGCAAGTGGGCTAATTTCCTGAAAGTACTTTTTCCAAAAAAAATTTCTAATTTCCATTTTTATCCAAAAATGATTCACCCAAATTTTATAATATGAAATTATTTTACACTAAAAATGCCAAAAATTTATATAGAGATATATAAAATTATTATAAATTTGAATATTTTTACAAAAATATCTCCAAAAATTCTTAGATTGCATATTATGGACAATATGGACTTACAAGGTTTCTAAACTTTAAGATAAATTTCATCCTCAAAATTTTCCTTGGTTGTAGAATAACACTGGAGGTCTTAATTATCTTAACTTTATTTTGGTGCAAACAAAATATTCCACCACAAAAATTTTGAATATCGCATTTGGCGTCATCCCAAAAAAAAAACTTTCACCCCGTGGTAAGTTTTTAAAATTGTGAGTGTCCTCCTATGAGAAGGTGACTCAAAATAATATTTTGTTTTAGTTGGGAATTCTTTACGAATGTATAATATCTTTAAAAATTATAATTTAATCATTTTTCCAATTAAATGTATCATATGTAACATAGGCTCTTGCCAGAACTTTTCACGAGTTTCTATATTTTCATCCTTTTTCTGCTCATCCCTTGCTTCCGCTATGCAATATGGTTTGATAATACAAATGGCACAAAGCAATTCTTCCACCTCTTCATCCTTTTTTTGAGAGTGCATCTGCAGCAACATCTAGCTTCCCTTTTTGTAAATGATTTCAAATTCATAACCCAACATCTTTCAGTGACTCATTTTAAGCATTTTCAAAGATAGTATTTGTTCCAAAATTATTTAAGACTATCATGATTGCTTTTACCCTCAAGTGTCATCCCATTAGGTAAGGTCAACATTTATTTAGTGCATATAGTATTGAAAACATTTCATTCTCATAAGTAGCTTTATGTAAATACTTTCCTTTGATTGGACGACTTTCAAAAAGAAATCATTTCTCCTTCTTCTATTAAAACATCACCAAATTCATTTAATGAGGCATCACATTCAAAAATAAAGGTTTTTGTTAAGTCTAGCATGTCAAGACTGCTAGTACATTGCCTCATTAATATGTTCAAAGGCCTTACTTGCTTCAAGAGTCCATGAAAATGCATCTTTCTTCAATAATTTTGTATATGTGTTTTTATTCTCCCATAATTATTAACAAACATGTGATTATACCCCGTTAACCTGAGAAATCCTCTCAATTTCTTTATGTTTGTGGGGAATTTTATCTTTATTAGATTTAATTTCATTAGGGTCTAGTTATCACCGTGAGATACAATATGACCTAGATATTCCACCCCTTGTACTCGAAAGAAACATTTGGAGTTTTTTGCATATAATTGTTTCTCCAATATTTTGAGCACCAACTTATCAACATGTTGAAAATTATCCTTCCAATACCTATTGTAGAGAGTAGTATATCATCAAAAAAATACTAACACAAATTTTTCTAAGGAAGGGTTTGAAAATGTAATTCATCAACCCTTGAAATGTAGAAGTTGCATTGGTAAGGGCAAAAGGCATGATTTCAAAATTCATAATGACCCTCATGAGTTCGAAATGTTATTTTCTGGCATTCCTCACTTCCTCATTCTAATTTTATAATATCCTAAACGAAGATCCAACTTGGTAAAAAATTTCTCCATGTAATTCATCCACTAATTCATCAATCACAAGGATAAAATTTATCTTTAATAGTGATATTATTGAGCTTCCTATAATCCAAATGCATGCACTATGATCCATCCTTCTTATGCACCAATAATACTTGAGTAGAGAAAGAACTTTGACTAGGTTGAATTATACCAGCCTCTAACATTTCGCAATCATACGTTCAATTTCTCTCTTTTGGACATAACGATATCCGTAAGGCCTTATGTTTAGAGGAACACTGCATTAAAATTAATAGAATGATCATGATCACAATAGGTGGAAGTCCTTTTGAAATTTCAAACACCTTGGAATATTTTCCAAGACTTTTTGAGATCCGGAGAACAGTATTGATTTTGATGTTGGAAATTCTAAGTGAGCTTAATCGTGCAATTACGCCCCGTTGTTCCTTCAGAATATTTTCACACATTAGAGCTATTATCTTTCTCGCCTTTTCAGGATAATAAAATTCAAATTCCTTCTTCCAAAAAATGTATAATTCTCTTTAAAAAATTAATAAATACCATCCCAAAATTTAACCATCAGATTCTAGTACAACATAAGCACCTCCCATGGGAATGGCAAGAATTTGGCTATTCAATACATGTTATCCCATGGTTATCTTGATATTATGACATTTTCCGCAGCAATTTAAGTATCTGACAAAACATCACTTGACAACAGGCAGAGAACAAATTCAATTCCTTTATTACCTACAAATAATTAAATTATAAATACCCGAATCAAGAAACACTACATCTTTTATTCTTCATATCTCCTTCTATATCGAGAGTTTGAGGAGTGGTAATTCCTGCCAATGCATTATAGGATATGGTCGACTCATTTTTTTCTTTCTCTAGGTTTGTTCCCGGTGTATATCCTCTTCTTTTGAAGTTTCTTGTTCATTTTCTTCCTTCTCTTCACAATCTATGTAAAATACCCTCTTCTCAACACACTTATGATCTTTAGTGTATTTTCTATCACTACTCGTAGAAAATCCCTTTTGCTCTTTTTTCTTCCAATTGCCGTGGTGTCAACCTTATAGGTTGTGCAATTCTAGGAGTAGAAACACTTCCATATTTATAGATGTGAGTGGTAGGCTACTTGTCGCCATAATTTTACATTCAATTTTTCTTTCCTAAAACTAAATGCATTCTAACAGAATTAGGTTCCAAAGTTGAACCTCATGTTGGATGTTATCCTTTAAAGTCCCTATGAAGACACTAATCATGTGTTCCATTGGATTATCATCGCCACTTATATTCAATTTTTGGATGACCTCAATGTGCTCCACCACTAAACCCTTGTTTGAGATTTATCAATCAAGTTAAAGAAGGTGTTGCTATTTGTATCCTCATACGTGCTATCACTTCCTCCGTAAAAATCGACCCCGTGACAATTTTTTTACGGAGCAAACATCGATACCATACAAATGTTTTTTTTTCCAAATATAAATTTACAAGGCATAACTTTTGTGTGTTTTTCGCATTATTGAGATCAAAAATATCTTGTCTAGTATCCATTTTAAGGATCATTTCCATCAAAATTCCTCATCAATCTTCAAATATGGTGGGACTTCGATCCCACATTAGAGTTCATGAAATCACGATTAACATTTATTTGTTCTCATTAGTGAGTCACTATATTTTCACCATTATGAATCATGTCTTGTATAAACTTTGTCAAACTCCGTTCAAACCTTCCATGTTTGTTTTTAGATCATTGTTCAGGCTCTTCCATGCCATTCAAACCTTACATCTTAGCTTCCAAGCCCTTCCTCAAACCTCCATATTAGCTATAATCTCCTTTGCTCAAAGCATCTATATTAGCTGTCACTCCTTCTTCAAACCATCCATGTTCACTTCCATGCATTTCTTCAAAATTGAATTTCATTTTTTTTCTCTTGCGAGAGCGAAATTTGGTGCACTTGCTCTTGTAATTTCATATATCATGCTGCACTTCTTCATCTCCATGAGTCATACAGCAAGATTTTGATCTGATTAATGGATGTTGAATTCTATTTAGGGAGCATTTTAGAACCCAATATTGATATCTACGTCTAATGGCTCCCCTGATCACTTCAAATCACTTTTTCAAACAAGACTTATGCTATCCTGAAAAAAATACACACCTTTTATTGATTTTGAGAGTCAGATTTTGGATCTTAAATATTCGAAATGTGTCCCGCAAAGAGTCTCTCCTAATATTTTTTCTGACTTTGCCAGGGTTCAACTCGATTTCAGATGCTTCACGAGACAAATTTATCCCCAACCTCCCACAATGGCCTACTTAATCGCCTAAAAGAGGAGAGAAATTGTACGAAGTGCCACACATGTCTTTGTTTCCTCCTTCAACTCAATTTGATATGTTCATGCTGGTGCTATGTGTAATTTCTACTACTTATTACATAATTCCAAATATATGCTTGTAGGATATAGTTAAGGTGATTTTTCCAAGGTCGCCACTTAGATGATATTTGCGAGCCGCAAAACCCTAACTTCCAAAGATCATATATCCGACAATATTATGAACCAAGATCTAAAACTCACATAGTTCTCTGTAAATTTCAACCTACGTGCTATACCTTAGTGTCCTAACCTTCGTAGTAAAACAATGTTGTATAAAATGTCATGATGACTGGTTTGGAGGAGAAACTCGAAACTCAAGCTCCGATACCAAATCTTATGGCCAGCCTCCAAAAAATAGAAGAAAAAGAGAGATCAAAGCCTTAGAAATAAGCTAGTTCGATGGAGCAAGCTCCTTTACAATATATAAATGAACAAGTCTTGGAGGATGAAATGAAAAAACCTTTTTCTATATAGAAGTGTCCATGGGGTCAACATAATCCAAGATGACGTAAAAATAATAATGTAAGGGCACAATAAGAACAATATGGGAGTTAGAGGGGTACAAAAATAACCATAAGGGGGCTACACTAAAAGCAATAGGGACCGCACTAGTAATATAGGGACCTAACACTCCAACACTCAAGATGTACTTTGGCTCGAGATTTAGACATATGAGTCTAATCACCATTAATAAAAACAACCTACGCATTCACATTGTGCACTTATATTGCGCTATACAACAATGCCCCATTTATTTTTATAAATAGGGACCATTTAGAAATAAATAGGAAAATTATTTTAATTTTCTAAACAAAACAAAAAACTTAGAAAATAAATATTTTCTTTTAAATTTTTTCCACTTTATTTTTCTTGAGCACATCGCAAATCACATATCTTATGAATTTAAAAGACTCATAAACATTAAAATGTGCAAGCCATGTATATGTGCTCAATTTTCCGAAGATATGTTTTAACTTTGCCAAAAAATTCAATCACCATTATATTTACATTATCACATCACACCTCACTTAATCAATAAAAAACATTAAAAATAAAATTGATATGTTGCAAATTCGTAGACCTGGTGAGAAAATAAAGAAATGAATATAAAACTTTCCAAAATCGCATTCATTTAAGATTTTTCAAAACAAGAATTCGCATTCCGCATAACTTGCAACATACACCAAATTGTTATCCTATAAAAGTTGTGTAGATACATTTTTGCCAGTATTTAAGGTAATTATTATGAATGGTTATAAATTACAGACTTGCAATACGCGTGTCGACGGCATTTAATGAATCATGCATGTGAAGTAAGTTGTGTCATATCAAAATTAAATTTGAGATCTAACGCGCTTAAAGTGATTGATATATTTTACGTTGAAGGTGTAAGGGGAGATATTAATTCGTAGATTGAAATTGATGATTGATGCTAGTGACTTCGTCGCATTTATATTTGATTTTTCATGAAATAAATTACATAGCTTTCCTTGATTCTCTATACTTTTAAAATTTTCTCTCGTTTTCAAGGAAACGAAATTTTTATTTGATTGAGGAAAAGTAAATGAGAAAAAAAGGGAAAATATTTATGAAACGTCATCTACCGAAGATACAAGATGTCTCCCTTATTTTCATGTAACATCCGCAACAAATATTGCGGCGGTTTGACATGTGAGGTAATGTATAAGCTTTTTTGAAAGTCAAGGACCAAGGGTGATAACCAAAGTTTCTTCGACAGCATGACATCTTACCTCCGACGCAACTTTTTGACGTTGCATGTTCATACATTCACATTATAGCTGAAAAAACAAATATTCTCCTCATACGACATGGTTAAGTGGGAGTTTATCACTAGACATTGAAGATAAAAATGTTCAAGAATTCGGGTGAGAGGCTATAATTCTTTTAGGACAAGATTTAACAGAATTGTATCATCTACCACCCCACAATAGAAATATGACAAAGAATTAAAATATTTAGAGAGAACACCTGTCCAACTCTTATCAAAGTCGTCAAAGAATGGAAGTAGGAATAGGGAAGTTGAAGCAAGATAAGTTTACAAAGCAGACTCAATTTCCCAAATCTAATCATTATTGTTATGCTACCGGTATGTTATACAGATTATTTTCCGTACATGATAGCACTAGATTCTCAAAAGAATGGGTTCCCCTAATTGAAGCAATTGTCAATTCATCAATCATGAATTGGGTAAACATTTTATCCGATAATCTAGCCAGCACATTACCAAATATAGGCATAAAAGGAGTATTTCATCCTGCAGAAATACCTCGATTTTATATGTCTTTCTATGTCATGGACGCTATTTGTTTTACTTCTCTAGTTTTCCTACCATGGGATGGAAATGGAGTACCAAAGATGCTACCCCAATTCACATTCACCGTAGAGAACTCGGATTCGTACTTCGACCTATAGTTATATAAAATATGTTACAAAGTCATATTTCCTATGAACCGACAATTTTAATAAAAGGCTCACGTTTCCGAAGAGGCCAATGCATATCTTTTTCTCATAGCTGCGTTCTGCAAAGTGAGAATTTACATATATTAGAATATTCTGTTATTCTTTCCCCATATGTTTTACCCTATTACGGTCCTAATGTTACTGGTAAGAGAAATATTGTCACCATGTTAATGGTGTCACGAAACAACTAAAGATGCTGGAAAGGCTATTGGCTTAATTACTCCTAAGCGTTGTGGCACTTTTTCTTGTTTTTTGACATCAATTATGTATTTACAAGGAAGTTTCCAACATTTATTTATCAAATTCAAGTAATGCCAAAAGGTTGTATGATCCAAATGATGTAATTAAAAAATTACATCACAAAAGCTTAAGTTAAATAATTTAGAAGAGAAAGATGGAGCCTATGATTCTTCAGTATGGAAAATTTTTCAGATATCATCAAGTATGCATCCAACCAACTAAGTCGAGATGATTTTGAAGCATTCCAAATGTACGTAAAACAAGAGACTAGAGAAAGTCCTCTTAATTTGTTAACTATTGAGATGGCAAAATCAATACACTTTAAGTATCATCTGATGAATACAAAGATATTCCAACATGAACTAAGCCACTGCTAATAAAGATAAATTTATAACGTGACCAATGGAAAATGATTCTAATCTAAAAAGGAAAACCTAGAAAAGAGAATTGATCAAGTAATCCATGAGATAAAGATACAAGGAGGAAAATATAAATAATGGAACATAATCAAATTTCAAGAAGTTCGAAGAAGTATAATATGTATTAGACTAAAATCCAATTCACCATAAACAAAAGATCTTATAGATGAATGGAAGGATTTTTCCAAGAAATAAAATCTAAAGAGAATCCCAATACTAATCAGCAATGGAAGTTTCAAGACACGTAAACACTCCGAAGATAGTGGAACTGCTAATCCACTACAAAGAGTTCTAGAAATGCATGATAAAGAACAGGCTACTACCCATAGATCAAATATTTTACAAATTGGAAGAGGTTCTTCGTTGGTTTTCTATAGTCCTAGTTATAAGAAGGGAAGTTGGGAGAAAGAAAAGGAGGAGAATCGATGAAACAACTCTCAAAGCCTATGATGAATCAATTTATGGACAGGAGATTCTAGATGATCCCTTCAAGCTTCTCGAATATCTAATCCAAATTATCAAAATATGCAGGGGCATGCTACCGCTAGCTATTGATAAGCTAATAAGTCGATTGTCAAAACAAAAAGAACTGGAGAAATCCAAGAACAAGAGAAGTTTTTGAATGAATAGAAATCTAATTCCAAAGGAGCAAGTCAAAGTAAAGACAACCCAATTACAAAGATGTTGAAAACCTAAATGCAAAGGACGGTAAAAGATACTGAAAAGGCAACAACTAAAGTAGCAATGACCAAGTTTCCAAAGAAAACCTAATTAGAGCAATTTATCAAAGAAGAACCGGATTTAAACACTAATTTAAAGGAATAACAAAATTTTTTTTGTCATCAATATTATAATTCTAATTTTGCCAGATTCAAATAAAATACCGATGGCTACCGTATATGAACGTAGACTTGAATGTGAAATACTCGAGAAGAAAATTCAAGAACACATCCAATGAAAGCATCGTATTCAGGAAGGAAGCCAATCTACCTCAAGTAGATAAGCTTCACAAGGAAATTCTATTCAGAGGATGGGAAATGAAAATAAAATAGGTAGAGAAAGTATAAAGAAGACATCCAAGATATCAAGTGAGATTTTTGAGTTGTGTGTAGGAACAACTTTCTAAAGAAAAAATTCTCAAGGAGAAAATATCCATAAGCAGAAACAAGGTGAAAACATAGTGAGGCAGAGCAAATACACAAGAGAAAACTATTAAAAAGGTATCAAGTTTTGATCAAGAAACACAATTTTCCGATCAAACCTATAAATCGCATCGTACTCTACAAACTTCTTACAGATTCAATGAAGAGATCCCCTACCATTACTCTCACCACTATTTTTAAGGAAAGATTAGATCAAGTATATTGTACCTACTACCAAAGAAATACAGATACATTTTTCAACTTCATAACCATGATTTATAAGAAATGGTAAGAATCATAAATCGAATCATTAGTTTAGTTTCCTTGGATTAAGCTGACCATTTCCTTTTATGAGGAAGGTTGTTTGAAAGCTCCTCTATATTTTTTTAATAATCTATTTTAGTTTATAGTTAATTTATTATTTAAACCCTTATCATGCATTTATATAAGGGTCTAGAAATTTGTGAATTTTTTTTGCAAAGAATGCAGTAATTATTATAAGTTTGTGAGTGCTTTGATGAATTAATGGAACACATCCGTTATCTTTGACAATTGAAGCAGTTTAATGATGTTGCACTATTGTACTCTTTAAATTTCTTGAAAGTGATAAGTGAGCATAGTCATTAATGTTAGTTTACATGAGTATAACTTTGTACATAGTGGTACTTCTATTCACTTGTATTAAGTATTACTTGGCAGATTGATAACTTATTTTTTTATCGCATTATATATTTGAAAACGTCATCATATATAAATATTACATGCACTTCCTCGTTCTAATATTTAGCTATGGCTTTGCTGAATATGTAATCACACCACAATGCTATATTTTCATTCAGAATTCTTCTGTGCAAACTACTTTGTTAGAGGAATCATTTGACATAATTTTCACTTTTAGCTATTAAATATTCATATACCTACAATTAAAGATATCATTTTTAAATTGCATAAAGGGAAAAACACCCTAGTATATATTAGATTAAGTATTTTAGATAGATGCATATAGATTAAAATCATTATCCATTTGCATGTTATATTCAGAATACCTCAAAATCATTCTTATTGGGAAACTTGTCCCATTATCCCTAGTTGGAGCCACTATACCAAACAACTTTAAAAGAGTTGCTTTAAGGTCCGGACCGGCTGTTTTCCCCCATGTTTTGGCAACAATTTGTGCCTCAACATTTTGGTGCCATAAGGAGGGCCAAGAATGGCACAGTGTCTAGATCAATCAAGGTCAATAAAAAGTATCTTCTCCTCAGATTTGGATCAAATTCTACAAAATTATCTAGATCCCCATTTGTAACCAAGTTGATCATCTTTCCCTAAGTCTCCTAGCGATACTCAAACCATACTGCCTTCTTATGTCACCAAGATTCTCTAGAATTTCAGTCTTTGATATAAAAGTTAGAATAAGTATCTATTTTTACTAAAGCCTCAATCTTTTCAATTATCGTGACTAGTACTGTATTCTTTAATACCTCGAAGATTATTAACCCCATCGAGTAAAAAAATAGGGCTTCTCCCTTTTGAATTTCCTAATTTATACTATGAATAATTTAAACAGGACTCAATCAGAGTTAATCAAAGGATATCTTATTCCATTCAACCCCATTACCTCCACTCACTTCCAAAAAATTTCATTCCAAGAGTTCCGTATCACTTTCACTAGTTCCTAGTTGTTTCCAAACTACTAGTCCTAGTACTCAACTTGCTTCAACAAAAATTCAAAATCCACCTAACCAACTCATCCAAAATCCAATGGCAGGTCAACCCCTCCACAAGAGTGTAAACCTATGGAGGAATATAGGGACTATAAATTATCCCCGCTCCCTTCATGCTCTACCTAAAAATCTTGAAAGATGGCTACCTAAATTTAATCTTAATGATGATCTTCCCCCGCAAAGAAAAATATTCATAATTTTGTAAGGCCGTCAATCTGAATGTAGTATTTGAAGAGGATTGCATTGTACGATTACTTATACTTTAAAAGGATCGACAGATCCCGGTATTTTTCATTACCGCTCACCTATAACTAAGAATCCCGAATATGTTTGAAGAATAATTTGGGAGTAAGTTTGGAGATGACAATCCACGTTTACACTCATCAATGATCTTTCAAATCTTAAAGCTAAACTAGGTGAAGACAAAATACTTAATTCCAATATTTAATAAAAAATACTCAATAAAATTCCTTATAGCTTCCTGGTGTTTAAGTTCAAATCTCGCAGTATATATTTCATCCCTTCCATCTAATATATCTACTTCCGTCGATAGAGAAAAGCTAAAAACACTTTATAAAATATGAAAGAGTCTTTACTTCAGAGAAATGAATAATGCCATCAGAGAAAAATAATTCTCAAGGATTCAAAAATAAAAGAAGATTTATTTCAAAGATGAGATTTTAAGAAGAATATGCCATGATATCTTTTTGACATAGAAGGCCTCAAAAAAATCTTTCAAAACCATGACCAACGAGATGGAAAATATTAAGAAACAGGGTTTCAAAAATTCAAATTCGAAGAGAGTTTTAGGAATTTTAAGAAAAGATAATGCTCTAATTCTCAACCTCCAAATATTATATATAAGTGTCAGAAATCAGATCAAGAAGAGGAGGGAAGAACAAATAGAGGATGAAGAAGCCGACAAAGAATAAGAAGTTGAACTAAATGGAATGTGTAGATTTCATCCTATCAAATGAAGAACAATTGAAGCTTTTTCCCGTCAAGACACGGAAAAATATTACCGAAGCAACACACCAGTCAACAAAGAAAATTTCAATTCTCACAGCACAAATTAGTAAGAGAAAGTCTAATTCAAAGGCTACGCAAACAAGTCCTATTACCTCATACTTCATCTATATTTTAAAAACAGGTTTTGCTGTCTCGTACACCATTGAGTATAATATATTAAAGACATACAAAACTAGGAAAATATCTCACCTGAAGCATTAAATTGAAGCAACAACAACAAATCTTACTTAGATAATTAAAAGTTGTTCCTTGCCTAAAACTTACCTACTTGAGTGATAGTTCAAGCTACTAATGAAATGGGTAAGCCACCTTCTCCCTCAATTAAAATAGATACTGCAAAGTACTATGATAGGTGATCAATCCATTCTCATGCTCCTCCATACTCTCTAACCTATGATAATTATAAGAAAGTGTTCATAACTGTTTAATAGACTCGGGGGCGTCTTCAATAGAATTAGCATCATTTGTGCTAAATTGAACCTAACTCCTCGAGTTCTTCTAGACCATAGTATTATAACTAGATTGCACCTAGAGTAGAAGTATGTGAAGAATTAAATTAGGTTTCCATTAGATGTTAACAAACTTAAAGCCAGATAATTCATATTTTGGTAAGGTATATTCCCCAGACTTTATGTAGGTTTAGTTTTAAGTCGTGATTATCTAATAAAACTATGGTTATTTTTCAACAGACTGATCACATATGTGTTACCATATAATGAAATCCAAACCAAATTTGAGCTGACCGTGAAAATTTATGAAGCAAACTATGATTGATCTTAAAGAACTTAATGAGCCAATAGCCTTCAATAACAAAATTATTGGAAACTACTCTACGTATTCATTTTTAGGAAAATTTAATGCTCACCCATCACCTTTGAGAATTGAGGTTGTATCTCGCATTGAGAATTTTTCCCACAAAATTCTAGATGTATTAATTTTTTATATAGAAAAATAGCATTCTTTGTTTTGACCTTTTATATTGATGGTTCTAAATCAAGATGGTGCAGGGGCGGTTTCATTTTAATAAACCCTAAGAGAAAATACTATGTTAGCTTTCCAATTTTAGAAATTGATTGTAACAACAATGTAGCCAATTATGAAGCATTACTTCAAGGTTTATTAAAAGCTACTGATCCGACATTTTATTATCCGGTTTTAGGAGATTCAGAAATCATAGTTAGGCAAGTGAGACATACATCCATTGTAATTTTGGACATTAAAAACATTATAAATCATTAGTCCAAGAATTAACTACTCATTTTTCTTCAACATTTATTCTATACCAATAGTAGAAACCTAGTGCAAATTTAGTCATGCGCAATGTAGCCTCAAATTAATCCCATCCCAAGAATTTAATCCGATAGATTTTCATTGAATTTATTTGCATATCTATTCCTAATAATATCACCAATTGGAGAGTATCTAATAATGACTACATTTATAGATTTTTTAACATCTTAAAAATATTAATATAATCAAATCATGGATGAAAATTACCATGACACTGATTAAGAAAGAACAAGATGAAAATCCTATTTCAAAATTTTTTGTCAAGTTGGAAGGCTTATACGATCTAAAGGATGAGTTTAAAGAGTAACTAACTCAAAAACACAAAGTTCTATCTTGGTGATTTGAGTTGCTAATCTAGGAAGTGAATAAACCCTCAAAATATAAATCAAATTGTTTAGGATGTAAAGAAAAATCTTTTGGGATTATTCCGATCTTAAAAAGAGTATCATTCATCAATAATAATCATTTTCCAAAGAAAGATTATCATTCATCAAATTGTTTAGGATGTACAAAAGTGTCTTTTCTTGGGATTATTCTGATCTTAAGACATAAGATAATGACCTTGGTTACACATTCCTATGATCTCGTGAGGAAAAGCCCATAGTAGTAGAAATTGAGAAAGATTCATCCAAACTTGAAAATAAAATTAAAACGAATTGGAATAAACTTCTCAAGGAAAAATAATCTTTTCTAGTCGTAAATTCTAAATGGGTATCAAATTCCGTACCTTTCAAGGAAAAATAATTATATATTATAATTTGTATTGATTTTAGAAATTTACAAAGCTTCAAAGGACAATTTTCCAGTCACTTCTCAACCATGGAACACGTATTGCAAAAGGTAGCTAATGGCTTGAGCTCATACAGTCTTTCTAGATGGATTTTCGTGTTACAATTTATATTCTCGTTCATCCGTATGAAAGATTAAAAATTATAACCAAAACTACAACTTATGCTTATCAAAAACGCCTTTTGAATGTTATTTAATGCAAGTGCCACTTTCCAAAGAGCTATGGACAATAAAAGCCTAGGGGACCTAAATAAAATAGTAGTTATTTATTTAAATGAAATTAATTCTTCTCTTAAATAGGTAACTCATCATATGAATGACTCAGAAAGCAAGTCTTTGAGCAATGCAAAAGGTATTTCGTTTCATTAAACCAAAGAAATCATTTTTTGCTTTAGATGAAGGAAAATTTTTAGGATTTATTGTGGCAAAAACTAAGATCTATATTGATCCTAAAAGAATTGATGAAATTAAAATGAATTTATATTCTTCATAACAGAAAACCATGCAATATTTCCTTGGGAAAATTAATTTTGTTAAGGGGTTTGTCCCCGATTTTTCTCAAATATTTTTACCGTTGTAGTACATGATTGAGAAAAAATTATGTCTTTAAATGGGGATGCAATAAAAGAGAGGCATTTGAATTTATTAAAATGAAGCCAACCGTCAATACCCATTCCCGACCACCTCCAATTTTATTAACGGTTATACTATATTAATTTTTTCATCGAAGCATCATATGCAGCTTGTTTTAACACATTTTAATGATCAACAAATAGAAGCACCGATATCATTCTTTAGTTCAAATTACTAGGTGCAAAACCGAATTAATCATTCACAGAAATATTTTTGTTTTTAAGGCCATAAAACATTTTAGACCTTTTCTCCTAAAGTCTCATATGAAAAATCATAGTTCCATTTTCTCGCAATAAGACAACTTTGATGCGTAAAGAATTAGGAGAAAAAAGAGCTAACTGGGTGACTCGGGTTACAAGAATATGATGTAGAAATTAAACCCTCTAAAATCATTAGAGGTCAAGGTTTTCGCAAAATTCTTACAGGAGCATCACATTTGCCGTAAGGATCTGTAATCATGTACAAATATCGAGGTAAGCCTTAATGATTCGCAGTCACAATATGTGTTTGTGCTCAACTTATTGTTCCTAAATTGAGTTCATTAATTTTCAACCAGGGCTGCTAAACTTCGAAGTGTGGTGCACTATATGTGCCTAGGTATTTGTTTTCATCACGTTGTGTTTAGTGTTTTATGATGTTTTTGGTTTTATGGTTTTATGTTTGAAAAGGGAAAAAAACTAAGCAATGGGTGAAAAGAAGCTATTGGTTATATTAAAATGTAATATGCTTCCAAACTATGGATGGTAAACAACAAAGGCAAAGTTTGACAATGACTTCATTGCAAGGAAGTAAATCACAACATGAGCTTGAACTATCCAATCGTCCATTAAAGATGTGTTGGAAGAGCTTGAGAAATGGACAAGTTAAGTGTAAATGAAGTTCTTCAAATAAACAATCAACTCACAATATTACAAAAAATGATTATTTGTAACACAAGAAAGTTTCTATTCTAGATTAACCTATGATGCCGAAGTTACCATATTCGCAACTTGACTTATCATTACTAGGCCTTATTCAGAAGTTTAGAGATTTTCTAGAACAATGTTTTGGAAAGGCTATAGGTGAATTTGCAAAGATTTGCAGAATAATCAAAGCCTTAAACCGATATTATCGACCCCTGCTCAGTGTGATGATGTATCCATATAAATTCAGAATAAAAGTAAGTTGTAAATAATGAATGCCGAGAGACTAGTTTTGACAACTAGTACTACTGAAATATAATGGATAACACTAGGCTAGAATGCGGCTCATCGAACGTAAAATACAAAGGACTACAACTAAACTAGAATGCCACTAATCTTTTCTGAAACAAAATGAACCGAGACCGAACTAGAGTGCTACTAATCTACTTGAAGTACAAGTTGAAATCGCAGTTAAACTAGAATGCCATTATCAAACTTGGAATGTAGTGACAGAGCCGAACTAAATGCAATCCAACCTCCCAGAGTAAGTTATAACTAAATTAACATGCAAAGCCTAGTCTATGGAATTTTTATACCCCATCTCACTAATATGAATTATATTTTGGAAGAGTTTGTAAACAAGTTCCAGGTGTATTATTCAATGCAATTGAACATAAACATAAGATTTGAAAGCAAATACAACTAGGATCTAAGATAACACAGCTATTTCTTATTCATTGTTAATGATGTTTGGAAGAGTTTGTAGGAGTAAGACTGCTATCACACTTAGTGTAAACAAGCATAAATCATAAAATTCGGAAGAAATGCAACTAAAATGTACAACACCATAGCTATGCCTTATTCATCGTGATGATATTTCTGAAGAGTTTATAAGAGTGTTAGCTGTGATGATTAATGTAAACAAGTATAAAACATAAACTTCAAAAACTTGCTTAAGTCAGGAAATGAAAAACGAGACTAAAATACTTATCTAAACCGTATGAACAAAGATGCCGCAGTAGCAAAATGGGCCCTCTACCAACGGAGTAGCAATACGTAATCTACTTCAATATTGACTTAGCGCTTTCAATAAAATGATGCTTATTTCATTAAAAGAAATATCAAAACAAAGAGTGTTTTTGACATCCGAAATCTAGCATCAAACACAAAATATAATCCTGTCTCTGGGCTTCCGAGCCATATTTATAACAAAATTACAGATAACTGCTTGGAGATAACCTAGGGATAATTGTCTTTCCAAATTAAAATCAAACTACAGCCATGGGTGGTCTCGTAATATGATTACACATCTCTGACCGTCCTTGTCCTGGATAGGGAGTCTATCCTCCTAGTTTGAGTTCCCACGGCATAACCACTCATTGCATTCCGTCTAAAACTTCGTGGAGAGGAAAAAAATGATGAGGGAATGACGGGGAATATGACCATATGTGTTTTTCTCCTCGTGATGACACCTCGGAACTCACAGACATGAAGACAAATTAGACTGATAACTAGCTATAGAATGTCTATTCTCAGCTAGATCTAGTTCAAAAAGTACGGCAATGACAAAATCATAAAAACATAGCACTAGTCACATATATACATTCTTAAAGAAATTTTAATTAATTCTATCGATCATTTGAGCATGTAATTAGTAATGGACAAAGGAAATGGAGTGGAGTGTGGGAAGAAAGAATGATCTTTGGGGCTCAACATACCTCTACCGCTAGAAGGCTCCTGTGAAGGTCTCAAAATCCTTTATTCTATGAACTCTAAGACCTCTCGCAAGGACATCCAACCCTCTCTTCTCGTTTTCCCCGGGCAACAAAGGCCTCTAGGCTTCCTTATGACTAAACTTGAATCTCAAATTTGTGAGTGCTCCTGCTAGCTTTTATTTTCTTCTTCAATTTTTCACCTGCCTTGTACAACTTTTGCATTTGTAGAGATGAATTCATATCATTTCTTTTCGCTTAACCCTACTCTCGTAATTTCATTCTCATTTTTGATATGTCATTGTATTTATAACTCATATTTATCTCTCCTTAGGATATCAACTTGAGATTTTGGTGGATTAGGAGTCTTGCCTCTTATTTCTCTCAAGCTCTTTCTCTAATGTCTCAACATAGTTGTAAATTTCTTGTCAGTGGTTAGTCTATTTCTGTGGAGCTCCTTCCATCAAAATCCTCCCGTAGGTGTTTCTTAAATCCTTATGTTTATGACTCCGTTTAACTTTTTTCTTTAGTATCCTCTAAGTCTCCAGGGTCTGCCTTGGTTGAGATGGTCCTTCTCCTTTCTCCTCGGAAAATTTTCTTATTATCCTCTCTTTATTAAGTTGCTTGCTAATCCGAGCCAATTTCGTAAATCATTTCTTCAATCGCCTTCTCTTCTTGTATTGTTTTAATTTCGCTCAGTTTTGGAGGTTTTCCATCTTTCTCGCTTTTGTAGGTTTTTCTTTAGGTGGAGGTTCCTTGGGTTCTTCAAAGTGATTTCTCACTAAGAACTCTTCCCAATTATCTCCCATTTTTCTCAAATGATGTTCAATCAAAATTTTGACTAAACCATGGTGGTATAAGGTTGTTTCTAGAAATTGAACTCTCTTTTGAACACTTGAGGACATTTTCTTTAAACTATGAAGTAATAAAAAGGGCAAATTGAGTTCTTCTTCTAAGAAATACATTATCAACCGAATATGATAAACATAGAAGGTACCATATCTTCCTTCACAAGTGATGAATTTTTGCAAGATAAGAAACATGTTCCTCCATTTTTTCTTTATCATGATGTAGATACCCTTTTAAAAATGGAAACATCCATACTCAGGACTTGGAGTATATGCTTCCATGCCTCATATAAAATTCCCTATTCTTGAACCACCTTTCTCCCTGGTTCCGGGCAATTTCGTTTCTAATGCAATAGAGGCTTCGTAATGGTGAATTTAATATCTCCTATCTCGACCTCACCACTGAAGGACCGTGCAAACGTTTCAGTCACCTCTTTGTGAAAACCACGTATTTTTTTCAAAAGAATTGCAACCACCCTTACTTGTTGTAACATTTCTCTCGATTTGAGGATAACCCCTTCAAGTACTTAGTTCCAACCGAGTCATCCCTACTATGAGACCCATAACTTCTCCTTTCCAACATTTAAATTTTAATTGCTCACTAAGTGACAATGGCTATTGTACAGATGTTTTTTCCCCACAAATGTTTCCTCCGTTGGCTGTGACCAAGGAAGTGGTTAAGAGTTGGCTACGGGAAAGAATGATATGGAGTGATTATGGAATGAATATAATGAGGTGAGGATGATGTATAAGGGAGTTGAAAGATATCACAAGAAAGACCGGGAGATATTTTGTAACGAATTCAAAATCATCATTAAATGCTTTTGCCTAGTGACGTGACTAATCCAATCACTTCAAGACTTTAAACGTTTATATTTTTAAAATGGATGATCGGATATGGGATTTGAAATGGTGGAATAGAAGGATTTTTATCCAAAGTTTTGAGTAGGAGGTTTGTTAGGCATGATCAACAAAATTAATTAAAACAACTTTTTGAATTATTCATAATCAACTATACTAAAATTCTTCACATATGTCATATAATCTGAATTTCACTTTTGCTCTTCCTCCTACTTGCTATTTTATATGCTTTGTTCTCCCCCCGAAAATCATTACTTTTTTTAGTCTTCATAACTCCCTTTGATTTTGTCAAGTTGTTATGGATATGCAGGATCATTTTATTATGTGAATGTATTTACCTGATAAATTCTTTAGATTCTGTCAGAGAATGTTTCTGTCAGAGTTGTAAATGTCCGACTAGCGAAAAATGTCTAACTCCATGTAGAATGTCTAACCTACGTGTTTGGTTCGTAGAAGACTGAAACATGAAATAGAATGGTTTGGAGCATGAATGGAATGTTGTATGGAATATAAGATGGATAATAAAATATAGTGTAGTGGAATATGAATGAAGTGAATAATGGAGTGGAATGGATCACAACTTATGAAATGGAGTGAAGTATGAGAAGTGGCCTCATAATTCATGATGTGCATTATTCAATCGTAAGAAGGCAAATCAGGTTAAAAATCAGATGGAAATGAGGTGGACTATGGGTGAAATGAATGAAGTGTAATAATGAATGAAAATGAGTATGGATGAATGAATGAAATGACATGGATGGATGAAATGAGATGGACCATAAGAAATGGATCTACACTTATGATTTTTAGAATAACCGCTGCAAAAGAACAAATTGAAAAGCAAAGTGTCAGAAGATTCGATTTTCACTCTACCTTTCAGATAAACATGTTAATCGTTAGATTATTTTCATTATCCTTTTTTTTTCTTAATGTTGACTTCGTAAAATTACTCGTTGATGAAGAAGAAATATTCTTCATTAACTTCACATCATTTTCCCTGAACTTGGAAAAATTGGTTTTGAAAGTGGCTTATGATACAACAATTTGTGACCATTCACAAGAAAAGTGACCTCTTCTTCATCTATTGTCCTAATTTTTATTGCTAAATTTCCATTGTCAAAAAATTCACACTTCATATACCTAAGCCAATGTTTGGAATTTACCTTGAAAATATTTGAACTTTGAATCAAAACAAGAGAGCCTGGCCACCTTCTTTGAACTTATTTTCTGATGTACGATATCATGCCATCTAGTCCTTGTCGTTGGAGTATACTTGTTTTCTGAACCGCATCTTGTCCGATCTCATCCGGTCTCATTAATTTGCTCCAATATATGCTTTTGTGCCTCCGTTAGATCAAGTCCTAGCCGAACACATTTGAAAAGTTTGAATCTCGAACTCTAAGGGGAAACAAAATTGCTTTCCATAAACAAGTTCATAAGGGAGGTGACCAAGAAGCTTCTCCATAAAATTATAGGGTCTGCAAGGCTTTAGGAAGCCTAATCGCCTAATTCTATGTAAATGAACAAGATTGTTTAAGATACCTTCAATGACCTTTTTGCTAAGAGATTCACTTGACCATTTTCTTGTGGATGATAGGGAGTAGATTTTCATGTCCGATTCTCGTGTTCTCCATCATTATCATTTTAGCCTTGATAATTGAGCCTTGATCTCAGAATAATTTCCCTTGGGATACTTCAAAATGACAAAGTAAAAATATCCTCAAAAAAGAAAATTAACATATGTTTCTAGCAAAAAAGTAATGGCTTGGCCTCTACCCATTTATAATATAATCAAGCAAGTAAAATAATATATATTTATTTTGTCTTGATGGAAGACTAATAGGTCCTACAAAATCCAAAGCCCATTTTTCAAAAGGTTCAATATGTACCGAGGTTGTAATGACCTCACCCGAAGGAGAAGGGCTTCACTTTTACACCAGACTAATCTTTGACATACTCTCAGCATCTTTAAAAGGGATGGCCAATAGTATCCTAAACAATATTCCAGCAAGTCATTCCTCTTTTATCAAAGAAAGTAACCATACAAGGTTCATCATGACATGGTTTTATAATCCTGCATCCTATCTTCCCCCCCAACATCTTAATGATAAAATATGGACCTGTTCTGTACAACCTATTGAAAATCCCATGAATATTTGCAACGTCATAAACATTTTCTTTGTTTCTATCTATTGAGTTACACTTCGAAACTAAAATAATTACAATGTCAAGAAACCAAGGAGTCCAGTAGAAATTGCAAAAATATATTCATCAGAAATATCTTCAACTGAGTGTCATCTTTGATGTTTGGAGTTCAGATATGAAATCAACTATCATGTTTTGTTTTCCGTGCCTATCTAGAATGGTAATGTTGAATTATTGTAAAAGTACAATCCATCTATGACTCATTAGTATTGATTTGTTCATTAGGTATCCAATTGCACGATATGTGTGAACAAAGTTTTAGTAGCCTCGTTATATAGTGTCCGAATTTGTTTATGGCATGAACAATAGCTAAAAACTTCTTTTTTTAGTTAAGATAGTTTAACTCTCAAGGAGTCAAATTTTTATCGGTATAGTAGATGGCATAAGGAATCGTGTCTTTTTGTCCTAATACCGCTCCTAGAGTCAGATTCGGTGCATCCGTTGAAATATGAAAAGGTAACTTCCAATAGGGTCCCCTTAAAATAGGTGCTTCAGAAATGGAGCCAGTGGTCTCAAAGAAGAACAATGGCAACTGTATCTATTTGAAATTCATGCAGTCTTTAGTAAGTAATTTGAAGAGTGGAGATGATATCTTGTAGAAGTTTTTCTATAAATCTTCGATAATATCCTCGTAAATCCTAGAAAAATCCTAACATCTTTTTGACAACTTGGAATAGATAAGTTAAAGATGACTTCAACTTTTGACTCATCAACTCTAATCCCATCCCCCGAAATGTGATGTGGGGTCCTAAAATAATTCTTCAAGAAACATCATAAAAACACTTCTCGACTACAAGATTTGCTTCTTTACATCCTTTTTAAAAAAAATTCCAAGTTTTCTAAGGCTTTCCTCAAATGTCTTTCCATAAACTATGAAATCATCCATATACTTCTACACAATCATGTATTAGATCCGAAAATATTCCTAATACTTCCCTTGAAATGTTGCATTGCATAATCCAAATGGCAATACTGTGAAGCATAGGTACCCCCAAGGACAAATGTGGTTTTGTCTTGATCCTCAAGTGCTACTGAATTTGATTATAACCACTAAACCTATCTAGAAATGAGAAGTACTTTTTGCCAACAAGGTATTCAACACCTGATCTATAAAAGGTAGGGAAAAAATGACTTTTAATAGTATCTTTGTTTAATTCTCATAGTCAACACATACCCTCCATTTAGCCATTTTTCTTTGGCACAATTACCAAAGGAGAAACCCACTGACTATCTAAAATAGATATAAAGCTGACACTCAACAATTTCATAATTCTTCTTTTTAACAATCTCCCTAAGATTTGGATTCATCCGTCTTTGAGGTTGTCCGATTGGTTTACAATTTTCCTCATGTAGATGTGATGAGTGCAAGTCTTGGGGCTTATCCCTTCTATATTAGTGTACTCCCATGCATATGCAAAAGAATGTCTCTATAAAGATCTTGACTGTTCTTCAGAGTGAGATTTTTCAGGTTCTGTTTATGTTTAAAGTTTTGCCCGGAAATATCTCACTTGTAGAGCCGCCAAATTTATCCATAGAATGAAGAGACATCCGTCTTGATGATAAAAACTCAATGTTGGATTCTTCTTGAAATTTTTTCGTGTTTGTATTCAAGAGGATTCAAAGTTTTCTAGGTATTCATAATTTGACCATCTTCACTTACCCTCTTAAATCTTGGGAAGAGAGGTTGTAAGTCTTCTCATCTCTGTCCACTTCGAGTATCATCTAAATCAGAATTTGCCCCGTTTAGAGGATACAAAGTGAATTTCTGAAGTTGAACTACCATTGAAGATATACATATCAATCGATCTACAACTAATGAAAGCATCGCTCGTAGCTAACCAAGGTCTTCCCTAATATAATAGATGTCCTCCTAGAATATTCTTAGGAGTTAGGATCATAAAATCCAAGGTGGTACTCCCAGGAATCTGTATATTCGGAATGTCTTCTATTACCCGATCAGTTTCAACAGACTGTCACAATTGTATTAATGTGGGTGTAAAGAGAAGATTAGGAAGTTTGAGTTTATCCATGATTTTTCTACTCATGATATTGATTGCCGCTCCTAAATAAATGAGTGTGTTTTGGATCTCAATTCCATCGATGTGAATTTTAACAACCGGATTTCCGGGTCTAGGATACTTTGGAATAGAAATCTTACCCATCATGATATCTCGTTTATTTTTCCTTGGCCATTGAATTTTCTTTGCCTCTCTTATTCTTTTTTCTTGTTTTCTTCATGCTCAACTCCTTTATTGTCTTTGTTAAATTTGTAAATTTTCGATAGCTTGTAATAATGAATCTAATACGTAAATTTCTCACTATCTAGGAAATCAGAATAGGCTCCATACTTTTTTTTTTCTACACTTATCAATTTGTAATCTTTTCCGGAAAGTGGGTGTAGGAGTGATGTTGATGGTTGCTCTACTGTAGAGTTGAAATTATTGGTTCTTTTTGTTTTTGTTTTTCAATGTTTGGGTCCCAAAAGAGGTCTTCTTCAAGACTTTGCTTCACGTAGAATCTTCCCGTAGTTGTCTTGTTCTTGTATGATCACAGAAGGTTTTCAAGTATCATTTTTCCAGACCTTAGCTGAACATCATTAAGGTCTAGAGGAGTAATTAAATGTTGAAATCCATATCTTCTATCATGTATATAGTTCGAGGATTTTTATTGTTGGGGTTTGGTATGGGTTGAGCAGTAACCGATTTGATTTCGAGGGAAATGGTAATGGGAGGGTTGATTTGATGTTGTGGGTTGTGAGGATTCCGTTGAGGATTTTTTGAGAAAAATGTGGGTATGGTGGATAGGATGGTGGATATTGATAACATCGGGAGTATCTTCCATAGATTTTGTGCCTCAGCCTGTTGAGATTGATTTTGAAATTTGGGCCAAGGTTTCGCCAAGAATTCCAATTTAGTGGAGGTTGATTATACAATTGATCATGGAATCCCCGTGTTTGAGGTCCTTGCCAAGGCCTTCTGTGAGAAAAAAATTGAGAGATTCTCGTGGAATTTGTAGGAGTTTCCTCTCGAAACATTGTTTTTGACTACCAGAAGTGACTAAATCTCTGTTTCATGTTTTTCCGAACAAATTACACAGTCTCTACAACTTTCGCATCCAAAGGACATTCTCTCAAGGTGATGTTTACATTTGGGACAAAAAGATCTACAAGATCGATTCAAATTTTTCTTCTTGTTTTGTAACTTAAGGGTGTCTATTTTTTCACTAAGACTCCCTAAGATGTCGCATTTGAATTCATCAAGAATAGCCCTATCTCTCGCCCTACCATCGTCCTTAAGAAGACTTACTTGTCTTTGCAAGAGCAAGGTCTCTTGGACCTTTACGCTTTGGATTTCCTCTTGAAAGGTTGATACATAACTCGGATATTTCGTAATGTGAGCCGAGATATATCCCCTTTTCCCATCATAAGGATATCCAACCATTCATCCCTACTGTCTTCAACAAGAGAGCTTTTAATGTGGCTCATTCCAAAGCTCTTATTTGTGCTCTTTCATGCTGTAATGAAATCTCTCCAAAACAAATCTTCCTGTGCTTTCATCTTCTTTTTGTAATTTCATCTTGAAAACACTTCTCCTTATGATTGACTGCAGACACAATAATCCAAATACCTCTCTAGAAATGTCAGTTTCATAGCTTCCCATGTCCTAATAGAACTGCTGGGATTTCAAAATTCTAAACCACTTCAATGTTTCTCCTTTCAACGTTGAAGGAAATAGTTTAAGTTTTTGAGCATCTTGTAAGTAGTCATAAGTTCTACATAGGACTTAAAATTCAAATAGGAAGGTTTTAGGATTCTGGGCCAAGTCCAGTGGGCTGAAGGACAGAGGGTGAAATGCCTCTTTTCATAGTTGTATTGGTTTCTTCATCTACTATAGTTCCAAAAGAGTTTCCTATTTCTCTTCTACCTCTTCCTCTACCTTCTTATCCTTCATTCCCCTACCTCCTTCTCCTCTACCTCTACCTCTACTCCTCCAAATAATGTGTGTTCTCCATTAAAGAATGCTCCTCCCCTTCTTCGCCAGCGCTGATTCTTCCGTGGAAGTGGAAAAGTTTGTGTTCCCTAGCAGGGATCCTTGAATCTTCTTCTAAGACAAATTTCAGTGGGATGAAGTGAAGGTCTTTCTAATGGAATATATGATCTTAAGTCTTCCGAAGTCTAGGATCAGTAGTTAGATGGAATGTGGGTCTGAGTTGGAGGTGTGTTGGCTCTGGTCCGGGTGAAACAAGAGTGTGCTCTGTGGTGTCCTCAAGCTTCGCTTCTTATGAATCTACCCCTTGAGTCTCTCTCTCTACGCATATCATTGTTTTTTTTTTTTTTTTCTTTTGCTAAGGAACAAGGCTATCTAGTTACACTTCCCCGCAATGGTGCCAAATGTTTGTGCTCAACTTAGTGTTCCTAAATTGAGTTCATTAATTGTCAACTACGCTAGTAAACTCGTCAAGTGTGGTACCAGATGTGCCTAGGTATTTGTTTCTCACTACGTTTTGTTTAGTGTTTGCGATGTTTTTGGTTTTATGGTTTTATGTTTGAAAAGGAAAGAACTAAGTGTCAGTAGTACAGCTATTGGTTATATTAAAACGTAACAAGCTCTCCTAAACTATGGATGGTAAACAACAAATACAAAGCTTGATAATGACTTCATTGTAAAGGAAGTAAATCACAACATGAGCTTGAACTTATCCAATTCATTCATTAAAGATGTGTTGGAAGAGCTTGAGAAATGGAAAGTTAAGTGTAAATGAATTCCTCCTAAATAAAAATAACTCACAATATTACAAAAAATGATTATCAAAATTGACAAGAAGGCTTCTATTCTAGATTAACCTATGATGTCAAGTCACCCTATTCTCAAGAACTTGACTTATCACTACTAGGCCTTATTCAGAAGTTTTAGATTTTCTAGAAGAATGTTTGGGAAAGGCTATAGGTGAATTTGTAAAATATTTGCAGAATAATCAAATCCTTAAACTAATATTAATGACCCCTTTTCATGTGATGATGTATCAATATAAATTAAAACAAAAAGTAAGTTGTAAATAATGAAGGCCGAGAGACCAGTTTTGACAACTAGTACTACTTGAAATACAATGGATAACACTAGGCTAGAACGCGGTCTATCAATCTTAAAATACAAAGGACTACAACTAAACGGAATTTTCATTAATATTTTCTTAAAAAAAATGAACTCAGAGATCAACTAGAGTGCTACTAATCTACTTGAAGGCCAAAGGGAACAGAAAGTTAAACTAGAATGCCATTATCAAACTTGAAATGTAGTGACGTAGCCGAACTAAATGCAATCAACTCTGGAGTGTTATTACTAAATTAACATGCGCCTAGTCTATGGAATTTATTGTACCCATCTCATTCAATATGAATGATATTTTGGAAGAGTTTTGTGAAAACAAGTCTCAAGCCGCATTATTCAATGCAATTGAACATAAACATAATATTTGAAAGAAAATACAACTAGGATCTAAGATACCACAAGCTTTTTTCTTATTCATTGTTAATGATGAAGAGTTTGTAGGAGTAAGACCGGCTATGACACTTATATGTAAACAAGCGTAAATCATAAAATTTAAAATGCAACTAAAGTCTACAACACCACAAATGGTGCCTTATTCATCGTGATGATATTTTGGAAGAGTTTATAAGAGTAAGTATAGCTGTGATGATTAATGTAAACAAGTATTAAACATAAACTTCAAAAACTTTCTTAAGCTAGAAATGAAAAACGAGACTAAAATACTTATCTAAACCATATGAACAAAGCTACCTGTGCAGTTAGGGCCCAATACCACCGCAGTAGCACGCAAAATCTACTTCAATATTGACTCCGCCGTCTAATAAAATGATGCTTCTTTCATTAAAAGAGAAATTACTTCAAAACAGAAAGGGCTGCATCTCCTAAATCTAGCAATCAAACACAGTGTACCCAACCTTGTCCCTCGATTTCCCGAGCTATATTTATAACAAAATTACATAATTGTCTTGAGATAACCTTAGGATAATTGTGTTTCCAAAATTAAAATCAAACTAACCTTACCAGACCCTGTGAATATGATTAAGGACATCCGGACTGTCCTTGTCCTATTAGGAGTCTATCTCTCCTAGTTTGAGTTCCCACGTGGGCATAAATCCGGGGGCTACAAATTTGTCGAAATCATGGAGAGCAAAAAATGATGAGAGAATGATGTGTGGAATATGACCATATGTGTTTTTCCAGATGACACTCCGGAAGTCACAGACATGAAGACAAACAAGTAGGACCGACAACTAGCTAGCGTAACGTTCCGCATTTTGTAGCTAGATCTAGTTCAAAAGTACTACAATGAAAAAAATCACAAAAATAAAGTAGTTTATGACATACATCCTTAAAGAAATTTTAATTAATTCTATTGATCATTTGAGCCTGTAATTAATAATGGACAAAGGAAATGGAGTGGAATGTGGTGGAAGAAAGAACATCTTTGCGGCTCAACAATATGTTGCTCTTATATTTTATTTGAAGAATGGATATGCTCCAAATCATCTCAGATACAAGACAAAATGAGCTCTGATATTAAAAGATAAAAAATATGAATTATTCAACGATGTGTTATTTAGAAGAAATTTCGATTCTATACTTCTAAGATGCTTTTAGAGAAATCAAGTAAAAAGGTCTCAGAGGAACTCCATGATGGACTAGCCTGAGGACATTTTGGAGGAAATACAACAAAGACATAAGATCCCGCATGTAGGTTACTATTTGCCTACACTTTTAAAAGATGCCCATGAATATACAAGAAAATGTAAAGTATGCCAAAGTACATCAAATATAAAGAAAGTCAAAAGATTCCCATTACAAAATTCTACTAATATCAATCAACCATTTGAGCAATGGAGATTAGATATAATTGTGAGATTGTTCGCAACTCTTCCAAACAAATATAGATATATTCTCAGAGTCAGCAGACACTTTACCAAATGGGTGGAAGAAATTCCATTAAAAGTTGTTAATTCGAAAACATCATTGATTTCGTTTGACCAAAATATCATAAACTGTGCTTGGCTTACCTACTTTCGATGTCCTGACAATGCATCTTATTTATCCGGAACTGGCGGATAGAATTTCGATTAAAATATGTTTTGAACTAAAATATTATCCAAAATTTTATCCACAAGGAAATGTATTTGGCAGAACCAACAAATAAGAACCGAATTAGAATAATCAAAAGATCCGTTGATCAGAATCAAAGAAACTAGCATAAGTCATTAATATTTGTTCTTTGGCAACATCGACTAACTCAAAAGCTTCTATTTGTACTTCTCCATCCAATCTTGTCTATGGAAAAGAAGCAAGATTTCCCACTAACGTAGTTATTCCCCTCTCTTCTCCTTGTTCAATTCATTGATGAAACTCCTACTTCTTCCGTACAACTTAGACAAGGACAAATTCTTAAGTTAGAAAAAGAAAGAGAAAATCCAAAGAAACTCACGCTCATCATCAACAACAATAAAAAATCGTCGATTCAACTTTCTATCACTTTAGCAAATTTCCCTAAATTGGTGATTTGAAGGAAATGGGACAAAGTGCATGAGGGAAAAGGTAAACACATGAAGTTTCAAAAACTCGGGTTGGTCCATTTCAAGAATTGAAGAAATAGGCCCATAAACATTTTTCTTGCAAGATCTATTAGGAAAAAGGGATTCTGTCATACTGCAGATTTAAAAAAATATTTCTCATAGAAGGTAACTCCTATCCTTGTATACTAATCGTCTTTTTCTTTTCTTTTAAGAAAATAAAAGTTGCTTTGGTATTACTATTTGGCTTTTCAAATATAATCTCACATGATTTTCTTTGATAAAAAATAAAAAATTGTTAAGGAAATAATCGAAAGATTTAGAAAGACAAATTGATTTTATTTTTCCGAAATGACTTTCACTAAATAATTTGTTCTTTGATGAACTGCCATCTTTATATAACATGAATATTCTATTATCATTCAAGAAATAAACTTTAATGTAGTAAAGACTCGTTTATTTAAAAACAATCTAAAACTCAACATTACCATCCGTAATCCTAAAAAGACCAATGATTCATCCCATTTGGGAAAACTTATAGATTTTTGAAAGGAATTCAACAAAATATAAAACAAAAAATAAAATATTATCATTAGAATAAAAGAATTTAAAGATAATAACTCCGTCATCACCACTATTTACCATGTTCATAAGGAGATAGTCAAACTAATATTACCAATATTGCCCACCAAATAGGGTAATGACTTGAGATTATATCCAAAGGACAAGTATTCATCAAGATGCCAGTTTGGATCAAATTAATTACTACTAGTGGAGGCATTGTCATCATTTGGTTACGGCTGTGATAGCTGTATTTAAGTAAATGTACAGTATATAAAAGTAAATTATCATAAAGGTTAGAATTTTCTTCCTAAAATTATAAGAAATATTGGATGAGATAGTGAATCATTGTTGGGTAAAAGGTAACTCCGCCAAAAGCTTAAATTTCGTATCGGAACAGAGGTTCTATCTCAGATAAAAAGAGTAAATTTTTATAAAGTTGATCTGTAAAGGCCACCTACTTTATCCTTTTAAACTAAGGACTAATATAGATTTTCATACTTACATCTTTAGGAGAGAAATTCTTATGAATAGTGGGAATAAGTGAAACTTTCATTTCTTAGTAAGATATTGTTTATTTGAAATTACAAATCCTACAACTAATTTTTTTTTAAAAAAAACTTATAAATTTCGAATTTTTTTATCAAAGATATCCTGCTCAATTAAAGTGGACCCACCAATTGTTGTGCTATACAACAAATTCTCCATTTAGTTTTATAAATAGGGACCCTTTAGAAATAAATAGGAAATTGTTTTAAATAGGGACCTTTAGTTTTATAAATAGGGACCCTTTAGAAACAAAACAAAAAAATTAGCAATAAATATTTTCTTTTAAAGCCACTTTTATTTTTTTTGAGTAGTATCACAAATCTCATATCTTATGAATTTCAAAGACTCATAAACTTTAAAATGTGCGAGCCGCGATATGCGCTCAAATTTTTCGAAGATATGTTTTAACTTTTCCAAAAATTCAATGTCCATTATATTTACTTTGTCATGATCGCACCTCACTTAATCAATAAAAAAGCATTAAAAGAAAATCGATATAGGTTGCGACTTCATGGACTCGATGAGAAAATAAAGAAATGAATATAAAACTTTTAAATCGTAGTCATTTAAGTTTTGCAAAAAGAGAAATTTGCATTTCCCATAACTTATAACATATGCCAAATTGTTATCCTATAAAAGTTACGATCCGTGATCAAAAAAATCGCATTTTGCGCTTTTAAGGGTAAGTATTATGAATGGTTATAAATTATGACTTGTGATACATGTGTCAAATCTCGCATTTAATGCAGATCAAGTGATGTATAAATACTTGTCATATTAAAATGAAATTCGAGACCTTAACTATTTAAAGTGATTGATATATTTTACGCATGAAGGTGTATCGTATATTAATTCAGAGTAATATGATGGATGATTTATGTTATATCTTCGATAGATTTATATCTTCTTGCATGTGCTTGAAATAAATGATATATTTGTCTCTCCTCGATTCTCTATACTTGTAAAATCTACTCTTATTTTAGGAAACCAATTAAAATTGAGGAAAAGTAAAATGAGCAAAAACTAAAAAGAGATTTCTTAGACATCATCTATCAGACATGGTAGATGCCTTATTTTCAGATACCGTCTACAACCAAGATTGTGCTAGTCTTGGATATAAAAGAACTATAAGCTTTTTTGGAAAGCGAAGGACCCAAAGAAAGATAATGAAAGCTTTCGTCGACATGACATCTACCCTACACAACTCTTTGAAGTTTCATGCTCATATGTTCACAGGATAGCTGCAAGACCAAATATTTTCCCCTTGTACATACATGGTTATGGAATTTTGATCACTTAGACATCGAGGATAGAATTTTGAAGAATTCGAAGGGAGAAACTATGGGCTCTTTTAGGGGAAGATTTAATAGCAATGTATCATCTACCACCCCCACAACAGAAATATGACATATGATTTTTGAAAAGCTTAAGAGGAGAACATCCAAATATTATCAAAGTCATCAAAGAACGCAGAAGGAGGAACAGGAAGTTGAAGAAAGATAATTTTGGTACGTACCCAATTTCCCAAATTCCTAATCCTTATCAAGAGTCAGTTTGCTATGTATATTGTTTTCCGCATCTTCGATAGCACTAGATTCTCAAAAGAATGGGTTCCCCGACGATTTAATCATAAATTCTTCAATTCATCAATCTTGAATTGAGACAATATTTTATCGTATAATCTAGCCAATCACACAACCGAATATAGGAATAAAGGAGTATTTCATCTAGAGAAATACCTCCCTTTTATATGTCTACCTAGTTCATGAAAGCTATTTTTTTACTTCTAGTTTTCCTACCATGGTATGAAAATGATCAAAGAACCTACCCTAAATTCATACATTAACCATGTACCGTTACTGGAGACTTCGACCCGCACTTCTATAAAATATGTTACAAGTCATATCGTATATGCAATTTAGATGATTTTCAATAAAAAGGCCCCTAGCATTTCGAATAAGCCAATGGAGACATTATTTCTGTAGCTAGAGGAGAATTTTACATATGTTAGAGTATTCTGGAGTTATGCTTCTCCCATGTTTTACCCTATTTCGTTCCCCGATAAGTTTCTTGCAAGAGAAATAGCCTATCATCTTGTTAATGGTGCCATGAAACAACCGAAAGATGCTAAAAGGCTATTTGGCCTAATTACTCTATACAATGGAGCACTTTTGCACCGTCTCAGACATCAACTACATGATAGCGTTTCCAACATTCATTGTTGAAATTGGTAGTAATGCTGTGGTTGTATGATCCAAATGATGTAATTAAAAATTACATCACATAGGTTAAGTTAAAGCCTTTTGTAAAGGAGAAATATGGATTTGATGATCTGTTCCAGCAGCATGGAAAGCTTTTAGAAATTGAGTCAAGTATGCATCCAACCAACTAAGTCGAGATGAATTTGAAGATTTCCAAACATACGAAGATGAGACTATAGAGAAAGTCCCCTCAATTTGTTAACTATTGAAGATGAAAATAAACCGTACTCTAAGTATAAGCTTGGATGATGAACTAAAAGATATATCTCAAGATGAATTAGGTCACCTACGTATATTCGATAAATTCAGATCACTCAAAATGAATCAATCTAACAAGGAAAGCTCCGAAGATATAATTGATCAAGTAATCCATGAGATAGAGATGCTAGAGGAAAAGAGAAATAATGCAGAAGAGAACAGATTCTCAAGTAGTTCATCATAGTCATAATATACTCGCATCACCTGGGTCAATGTCAGTCAAAGATCTTATAGATGAATGGAAGGAGTTTTTTGAAGCAATAAAACTCCTAAACAAAAATCCCAATACCGACCGTGAAATGAGTTTCAAGACACCCTAAACACTCCAAAGATAGTGGAAACTCAATCCAATATATTCCAACACGATGATAAACAAATCATACTGCTCACCCACAGCAGGAGATAGTTCTACAAATGAAGATATTCCTTCGTTGATATTTTCTACAATCCTAGTTATATGATGTATTTAAAAGAAAACAAAAGGAGGAGAATTGATTAAAGAAATTCAAAGCCTATAGATGAATCCGCCTTGGATGTATTTATGGAAATATTCCTTAGATGATCCTACTAAACATGTAACTCAAATACGTATATGCAGGGCATACAGCATCGCTACTATTGATAAAGCTACTCGAGGTTAGATTGTTAAGCTAAAACAAAAGGAAGTGAGAGTACAAGAAATAGAGAAGTTGTTGAATGAAGAGAAATCTAATTCCAATGAGAATTTCAAGGTAAACACAACCCAATTTCATAAAGATGTTGGAAAACCTCAAATTGAAAGATCTACAGAAGAGATTAATGAAAAAGAAGTGCACAAAGGCTTGGAAGTAGCAATGACCAAGTTACAAAGCCAACCACAATTAGATAAATTTATCAAAGAAGCACCGGATTTAAGCACGTTAAAGAAAGAACAAAGAAGTGTTTTTCTCATCAATCTCGCCATAATTGACTCTTATTATGATTCAAATAAAATATTGATCCAACAAATAGTGAATGCAATAGACCGAATGTGAAAGACTTAAGAAGAACATTGAAGAACACATCTAATGGCAAGTATCACCTAGTGAGGCAAGAAGAATCACCTCAAGTAGATAAGCTTCACAAAGAAATTCTATTTTTAGAGAATGGGAAGCAAAAAATCAAATAGGAAGAGAAAATAGTGAAGACATCCAAAATATCAAGTGAGATGACAGCTTTATGTGTGAATCGCCTAGAGCAGAAATTCTCAAGGAGAACATGTTTGATGCGTTCTCGTAAACAAGAAAGTTGGAACACAATGAGGCAAGAGAGTAGATACACAAGAGAAAACTATTAAAAAGGTAAATAAGTTTGATCATGAAAATTACTCTGAATTTTCTCGATGAAACCTTATCACCAATATCGACTCCTCAGCCTCTTGCCAGATTCAATGAAGAGATCCTACCAAGACGCTGCTATTTTCAAGGGACAGACGTATCAAGGATATCGCATCCAACTTCTCAAATTTCAAATCAATGTTAGATATTTGTCACAACTTCTTGACCACATTTAAAGAACTAAAGTGCGAACTCATAAATCAAAATTGTTAGCTGTATTTCCTAGATCGTAGTTTAAGCTAGCTTTGAGGAGGAAGGTTTTTTGAAATGTCCTATATTTTTGTAAAAATATATTTTATTTTATAGTTAGTTTAGTATTTAAACCATTCTCATGCATTTAGTGAAGGGTATAGAATTTTTTTCAAAAACATTTTCAAAGAATGCATTATTGTAAGTTTGTGAGTGCTTTATGAATTAATGGAACGCATCTATTATCTTTTGACAATTAAAGTTGTTTAAGTGATGTTGCACTACTGTACTCTTTAAAGTGTTTGAAAGTGAGAAGGAGCAGATTCGTTGCTATCAGTTTACATGAGTAGAACTTCGTAAATATGGTACATCTATTCACTTGTATTAAGTCTTACTTCACAGATTGACAACCATTTTTTTATTGCATTATATATTTGAAATGTCATCATATATAAATATTACATGTACTTTCGTTCTAATATTTAGCTATGGTTTCTTATTGAATATGTAATCACACTAATAAATGAGATATTTCCTTCAATAAATTCTTCAATGCAAACTACTTTGTTACAAGAATCATTTTACATAATTTTCATCTCTTTCAAATGTTAAACAGATCTATATTTAATAAGAGTTGAAAGATATCATTTTAGATCGCATAGCGTAAAACACCCTGGTATGTATTAGATTGGAAGTTGAATAGGGTGATTCATATTGATTAACATTATTATCCATTTGTATGCTATATTCACAACACCCTCAAAATCATCCTTATTGAGAAACTGGTCCCATTATCCCCAGTAGGAGCCACTATACCAAATAGAAAATTCAAATAATTCTTTACTAATTCATTGCTGCATACTCCAAATATAGAGTGCTCCATTAACATTTTCAGTTTTTTGGTTCTTTTTTTGAACAAATGTTTTATGCATTTACTATTAACTCTAACAATGTGTCTTATGTGCTAATAAACCTGGTGAAATTGTTAAATGTTGTTAACCCATTCAATGTTTGTTAATCCAATTGTGGTGAATAGCCAAGTTTGAAATAATTGTTAAATATATAGGGACCCTTATGAAATATTCCGACTCATCCATATTCACAAGTGCTAGGCCCTTTTTTGAAATATTAACTACATTTTTTCATTATAATAAGCCCAAATTCCCATGGTCACAAAGCATACCAAAAATTTTCATAACCGAGACTAGGGTGTGCCTTTGATTAATTGATGGAACCATAAAGTTCTTACAATATTTCGGTCCCCTAGATCTATTTCCTTAGCCTTCTTTGTAACATGCCTCCTTTGATATTAGCTCGGGGACAATTCTCTACAACAATGTCTGATGTGGGACAGGATCCCGTCATATTGCCCAACCAAAAGGTTGTCAAGATCAACTATAATTTCTACCATAACTCCTTCATGTCCTCGTAGTTAGTTAGCCATGCCCTCTACTTATATTCCATAACAAAAAAAAATCGAGGAATGACTTCCAAAATTGTGTGCCATGTCGGACCATTCTCTACACACACATACCAATTACGAGACAACCAGGATGAGTTCTTACTTATGGGTCCAATCCACTTTATTTGCACCAACCAAAGTATTTTCCACAATTTCCATGATATATTGGTTTTTCATCATCCCATGTCTTTCAATGTATCCCTCAACTTTGATCCTCCTAGCAAAGTCTCCCAAGAGGATGTGTCCTGTGGGGACCTCTTACTACTATCATTCACCAATCATCATGTCTTTATATATGTTAATTCCTGTAATTCTTGCGTCACCAAAGGTGGGCCCGGTTGCACACACCTTTGCCTCGTCTGAGGTTGATCTCCTAGGATTACGTGCACCAGACGGGAAACTGCACTATACCTTTTGAGCTCAAATATGGCTAATAATTCTCCTCCACCTATTTCTCAAGCACTACATGTATGCTAACCATGTTGTGGGGACCATGCCAAAGTCGCTTAGTTTTACTCTTATGGTCTAACAACTTTGACTCGCATTAATTTTGATCTAGAAGACCTTTCTTGGACTTCAGCATACCATCGGAAATATTTTTCAAAGCACTATCCATATATGTCAATTTAGGAGCATTAAACTAATATACTAAATAAAAAATGTCTTCAAGGCCTAGAACTTCAAACCACCATAGGTATTGAATTTTAACATTTCTTCACTTCTCCTATTACTATCATGGTTCTCTACCAAATATTTTAGTAAACAAATGGCTCTCTTTGAACTTGATAGACCATGCACCTTCATTTCTTTCCCATTTGACATAAATTTGAACATTATACTAAAACATCTCCCCCTTTGGCATTGATGGAAACATACCAAGCACACCCTGAAACCAACCAGGGTTTTCTCGAGATGTACACTTCCCCTGGCATCAATAAACATTCCAATCAACAAATTCTTCTCCCCCTTTGACATCAATGGAAAATAATGCACCTGATGGAAGAAAATTTCCCTAAATACTAATAACCTACTCTCTAAATGATCCAATAGTGTGGGTATATTCCAAGAAATATTGAAATTGAGTCATTTGGCTGGAGGAGAGACAACTCCTACATGCTACCTAAGATACTCAAAGTTATATTTTGCTAGTGGCTTAGTGAATATATATACAAGTTGCTCATTAGTGGCCACATATTCAAGTCTAAAAATGTTAGCAACAGCCTATTTTCCTAGGAAATGTAACTTAATTGGAATGGGCTTGTTCTTTGAATGCATGCCAGGATTTTTAGAGATGTTCGTAGCACTAGTAATTTCACACAAGCTTGGAGTTGAAACAATTAACTCTACCTTTAATGGATGATATCCATCCAACTTCAAGGTCTATGTGTCGATATCCCACCATGTTAATTCATTTCTCCATAATTTTAGTTGCACAAACGAAATCTTCTATTCTATGGGCATTGAAATACACTTCTAATTGTTCCACCTAGTGATTTAGATTTAAAGAATTGTTCTCACCTTGGTATGAATTTATATTGACCTTCACTTCCATTTTGAATAGGTAATTTAAATTATTCACGACAATCAAACTTGGTTGATTATTTGTAGGCATGTTCTTCAATTTCTTCCTAATCTCCCGATCTCCCCTTTAAAATGTCCTATGCATTAGAACACCCATATTCTCCAAATAAACTAATCTTATTTCTCGAATCTAACACAAACATATTTACATTATGATTTATATCAGTGACTTATGCTTCTAGCCACGAAAACCTCTCCTATGTAGGATCGGGAAGGTTATTCATAGATTCCTCAACCATGACGAGGGTTTTATGGATTTTGGCTTAGTGGATCTAGATCGCCTGTAAATATCCACAATATACTCAGATAATATTAGTATTATATCAATATGATATATAAACTACCATGGATATTTCATGAGACATTTGGTTACCACAGATTTTATAAAACTATATTTAAAGAATACCAAATCTACACTATTATAAGGGTTTTATTTTTCTTTAGATTTATGGATGTATATGTTATGGTTAATTTTGGATGCAATAAAATTAAAATTATTGAGAAAATAGAGAAAATTGAAATAAATACTCACAAGGCACAATTGATACGTAATATGACTTGTGAAACCCCTTTGCGAGGAAACCCAACTCGAAGATGAGGCCACTCAACTCTCTTTCTCTGAATATAAAATAGCTACGAATATAAAGAATTATGGCCTATGTCCCCTAGCTTACTAAAATGCATAAATAAAATCTATGTGATTTATCTTCTATCCCTCTCAACGATTTTTTCTCATCGATGGAACAAGTTCACTCGAAAAGAATGGAACCCATTTTCCTCCTAGTGGCCTGGTTATAACACAACATGACAGCCTACTAGTGGTTAGGTTTTTCTACCGTAATTCTTACCCACGTTTAAAATATGGATTCTTTATATATTCTTATTCACATCATTATCATGTGCCAGCCTTTCCAAGTTAACAAAGAAGGATGTGGCATCCTCTCAAGTTACAATTGTGAAAATAGTAAGGTAAAATTTCGAATGTCATAACTTTTGCATATAAACTCTAATTGAGGTGATAATTGTGTCATTGGAAAGATATTTGTGTCTATAATATGAAAAAATGTGCATTTCTTAAAAATGGTAAAGTTTTACACCCAAAAATGTCAATACCTAAACATTTTCCCCGCTCGTAAAATGGTCATCTGTGTTGATTCCTACATTTTTTTTCCCACTTCTTAAAGAATAGACACATGACAAAAATTTATCCAATCCATTGGTGTTTCCAAATGATGACTCCATTCCTTCAAAGAGAATTCCATGTTCAGCATGTGTCTAACCAAAGCAGAAAGCTGCTTAAGGATCATGGCATAACATCATGTACCGAGCAATGTATGGTTGTCACAGTTGTGTATCCAAGTAAGGAGTAAAAAAATTAAGGGTTTACCCACTTTTCATTTGTAACAAGGCCATTAACAAAGAACACAGACACAATTAACATATATTTATGACAAGCATTAAGTGGTTAAGCTAATGGCAGTGTAAGCCTTTCAACATATTTGTACTTGAGTCATATATTTGCATGAACTCCTGCCTACCATATTGATCTAGGTACATATTGGTGGCCACCCGCCTAATCAACCTAGACCCTAGTCAGCTTCATCAAGATCTCATGTTTTAGAAGCATTTATTAATTTTACTAGTTTTTCTGCCTTTAACTTCGGAGGAATGTTTTTACCCCTAAACGATCTTTTTTGAGGTGGGGTAGTAGTACCTGTTAATATATAAAGATTGTGGAAAAATAATTTTATTATTCTGAGAGATATTTCCAATGAGGAACAAGCACACTGAACAAAGATAATATGACCAAGTTACGACCTCGGTAGTTGGTTGCCCAAATAACCACAACGAGGCCCACAAATCTTGGCTTCCTTTCCCTTCTGCTAGGGTTTTTAAGCTGTTTAAGATTTTCCCTTGTTGTTCAATACTGTGCTAAGTCTCTTGAGCCTCATTGCAAAACAATTTAGAGGCATGTGGCCACGACATCTCTTCTTAGAGATAAACTACCATCGCTAGAGCTAGTTTATTTCCATTATGTTTGTAATCATATTTCGCTCTTTGATATTAATGAAACAAAGTTTTATTTTTCTTGAATCTTTTTGTTTACATTATATTTATCTATTTTTTTCTTGCATAAGTCCATATCGCGATTAATGTTATTTTTGTCTTTCTATATTTTTCATTCGATGTCCCAAAATGAGAGATTAGGGCATAAGGAGTTAGGCTCAATCTATTTTTAACATTTCAATATCAATCTCACAAATCCCGACGACCTCCATGTCGTAAGAAAAGAAAGATGAGGCAACATTAGATCCTTTCTAAAAATTCTTGAGGTGTTCTAAAATAAAGGAACATGATAATGGATAAATTTATCTAGATCCTTTGAAGGCTACTCCACAGTGATGTATCCGCATCTAGAAACCACTTTAAAGGCACCCCCTCCTTTTAAGGTAGAAGTTAATTTTGACATTCCCATGATGAAGGCCGGAGCAGATGTAGATAATGAGATAAATGGTTAAATATGTTGGAAGGATATTTTTCAGCTCATGACTTTTCCAACAAAATATTACTTTTTCACTGGAAAATTGCTTCCCATGTCAAGTACTCGGTGGAAAACCTACTATGAACAAAAGGACAGAGGTGGAATCACTA
This sequence comes from Pinus albicaulis, assembly GCA_034641835.2. Taxonomy (NCBI): domain Eukaryota; kingdom Viridiplantae; phylum Streptophyta; class Pinopsida; order Pinales; family Pinaceae; genus Pinus; species Pinus albicaulis. Next base: position 86,221,298 of record CM076582.1, read on the forward strand.
TTTTTAGCCGCACCAACTTGGAATTATTTCCGGGATTCCATTAATGAACAATATTAACCTATAAGGAGCTATGAAGATAAATACATAAAGTATTCATGCCATGTTGGGAAGGGACTAAAATGTGTTAGGAGTTCACAATGATTTTCATGCAATTCACATGAAGCTAGGTATCAATGATTCTCGATGGCATTTCATACCAAGTAGTGGAGATGTTTAAATATGCTATCTGTGATGTTATTCCTAGATATCTCCTAGCTTGGTGCCACCTATCGATATGTTGCCAAGATGGCCAAAAAGCTGAATTAGAAGTGAGCTAGACGCAGTGATTCAAATCCAAAAGAAAGGAAATCGGTGGGCCTCCTAAACTACAAAAAAAGGAAAAATCCAAGGCAAAGTGAATGCATGAAACCTCACAAAGCCGCTAGAAAAGAACACCGTTAAGGCAAAGAAGGAGATGGGAAACCTCTTGTGAGTTCCATAAGAGACCCACTCACAACGCGAGTGAGTGGCAAGCCAAGTAGCCACAGCTAAGCCAAAGGTTTTGACGAGGATGTATGTTTTGACTCCCGAGTCGAACCCAAATTAAGGGGAATGATACAAATAATATTGATGTGGATCCTTGTGCCAGTTTTGCCACAACCAACATCCAAAAGTATGAGCTTGAATATATAGAGGATGGGGAGCACCTCTTCCACTCACATATGTGGGTGAATGGTTTTGTGTTTGTCACACCTCCATTACACCTCCCAATTTTTATTTTTTTTTCTCTGGCATTCTAAATCTCAGGAATAATTACACCAAGGTATATCATACAATAATTTCTATTGTGACTTGGTTAAATCATATTTCTACCTCAATATGATTTGTTTTATGTAATTATACCCCTCTATTAAATCAATTTAATAAATACAATTAATAAAGAGGATCTTAGATTATCAGCTGAGTGGATTTTCACCACTAACCCACTTACCATAAAATGTTATCCTTGTATGATTTATATATCACATGTGTATTGATATCATTGCATTCGTTGGTATTAACCTAACTATTAAGCTTATTTTGGGTTCGAATAGTATATTCACATCAATCATCGAAATCAATATACCCTAACCTTAGAATTCCTTTGTATTAGGTCCAATGTTTATGAATGTTGATTTGATTTGCTTCGATGCTCTCATATCTACGTACACGTTGAACGTATGGCTATTTACTGAACTTGGAGCCACGAATTTTCACCAGGTGTGAGTCAACGTCCTCACCCGTTTATTGCATATGTCGTGCACTTCGAAATGCATGTGAAGGTAGACGTGTAAGTTTCATTTTCTAAGTACAGCATCTTTGCAAGTTCGGTTTAATTTGGTGTGGGAACTGATACGTTCTACCAGTCTCCATGTCATCACGTGTAATTTTTTTTTTTGATTGGAAACGAATTTCATTCCCTTCTCGTTCGTGCGTTATGGATCCAACTTGGCGTTGATCATGGACACGCCAGACGACTCTGGAACCTAATCATTCAATACGACACAAGCATCACTGTCGTGGGCTTCCTTTGATAGCTGGTAAACTTAATGTCGAATGACCAGTTTAATTGCACCTCTCGTCCTTTCGATCTATGAACTCACCATGGATCTTTTGCCATCTGGACGACTGAGATTTCAATGGTACCATTAGGGTTTCGAAGTTGGATTTTGGTATATCTTGTGCACTGAATTTTTCCAATTGTTCTTTCGGCCTTCGTTTGGGTTTTTCCTCGTTAATGGTGGTGCCGAGCCTCTGCGTGCTGGAGATGCAAGAGTTAATACACTCCAGACTTGTATTACTCTATCAATACCTCACATTGCAGGTAATTTCTTGTAAGCTTTATGTGTGTTAATTTCAGACTCTGTTATTGATTTCTGAGCGTTGTAATACATGAAAATGGAAGTAATTTTCCTGAATTTTATTTACGCCCTTTCGTGTTCTGCGTCTGATTACTAACACAGAGAATGGCGTTGGATTTTCTTACCCATATACCTTTAGTAATTTCTTCCTCTTGTATATAATTTTTTTTCTTCGCCACCCTTACGATTTCATTTGATGACTGGCTAACAATGCGTGATGACGCCTGCGTTTCTGAGTAGGGTATAATCCTACCTGTCTTTTGGCCTTAGAGTGACGGTGGCTTGATTTCACGCGTCTTCTATCCGGCGAGGTAAGAATCGATTTGATTTTTCTATGAGTAGAGATGGTTTTCTAATTCCTCTATTTCCTTCTGGTGTTCAATTTATTTACGTCCTACCTCAAATTCTATGGCAGACTCCGTTGGAATGAGGGGAGACTTCCTTGGTCAGGTATTGATTTATTTCTCTATATAATTTCACTTTCATTTTTAATAAAATTCCTTATATTAGTTCCCTAAACAAATTTTCACTGCCTTGTGTGTATGTCTGCAGGTATGGTAGATGCCATGTGAATTTCGTGCTTGGCAAGCTCTAAGATAAACATGTCATTTGGCACTAATTACCACGGCTCTTGGTTTTACAGGTTGGTATACTCATGGACGAAGGGGAGCTATCCTCTCATAGCATTGTTCCATCGTGCTTCTTCAAAATCGTTAACTTTCTTAGGGTTTTTAAACAGTGTCCATTTAAGCCCCAGACTCTGTCAGAGACTGAGTATTAATTTTTTTCAGTCGCATGCTAGTGTTCTTCGATTTGTTTAAAATTCTGAATTGGGAACACTGTCTTTGTTTCAAGACTCTGGCCTAAGAGGGCTTGGTTCCTTTTTATTGGTTGTGTACTGAAGGTGTTTATTTCTGCGTCCTGACATTTTTTCTTCCCATAACACTTTCGAGGAACTACAGATTATTAATTTATGGATGTCCTCATGCTACCTCGCATGAAATTAATTGTTGAGTGTGAGTTAATATGGTTTAAAGATAATGAATTATTCGTTCTTTAATTTGTTTACCATAGTAGTGACTGTGACTTATATAAGTCTCCTTATAGCCAGTTTTTTTTTTCAATGCTACAGTGACTCATGGCTATCTGTTATATATATATTTTGTATGACTCTACAGGCGACTCTCAAGATTTCTAGGAAGTTATATTTCCATTGGGAAAACTTTGTGTGCCAATTTAAATTGTTCCCTTAAGCTATATATCTCTAAATGCTTTTGCTATTTACTTGTCATGTTAGAAAAGTCTCACTATACCCATATTTAGACTGAATTTCTTTACTGATACATGCCTATATATATATATATATATCTGCACGAGGTTTGTCTACCCATTCTTCAATATAGATATCTATTTAGACCTGTATGGGGTACAATTACTATTTTGTTTATAGTTTTTCATACACTTCTAGCTTTTTATATTATGTATTTCCATTGGGTCTCCTTTTGTCTTTCTTGTGTGCTACTCCCATATCTTTCACACATAAATCTCCTTCCTAGTTATTTCTACAGATGCTGGTCATGGTTTGTTTCATTTCCTTGCTATTTAAACCAGATATGCAGTACTAAAATTTCCTACCCTTCCATTCAATCCTTATTAAAGGAGATAGGAAATACTTTAAATGTGGAAATGCACAGCTGTTGAAATTTTTATAAACCTCTGCTCTTCACTTAGTAATAAATTAAATGAATACTTCTGTACTCTATACATTTACTTTCTCACTCTCTGAAGGTTTACAATTTTCCTTACAGTGTTGACTAACTGTATCCCCTTTCCAATAGAAGCAGATTAAAGTTACAAATTTGTGACTTGTGAGGTACTATAAATCCCCAAATTTAAACTTAAATGTTGGTTTAGAGATTCTGGAGGATTTCTCCTCATTTTTCTAGTTCCTACTACTATGCAGAGATGAGAGGGTAAATTCCATTCTTAACTTTGTAAATGTATGGAACACTAATTTAAATTTATAAAACACATAAATAGCTCTAATTTGATCCATCACACTTAATTATTCAACTACTCTTAATTTCTATGAGCATACAACCTTGGAAATTGACCAGTCCTCCCAACCTTAGAATTCGTCTATCTCCAGAATTCACCCCTAAGCTGAGATCCCTCCAAGAACAGATCAACCTCTAATCTGTTTAGGAGGAGCTTATTTAAGCTGTTGTTCCCCAAAGCCTGTTTCTAATTCTGCGTCCGGAATATCAGGATGCTTTTCTTCCTATTTTCCTAGGCTTCCCATTTTAGGGATTCTTTAAAGATGTTTTATGCTTTTCCCAGATTTTCCAGCTTTTTAGCTCTTCCTAGCTATTTTCCTCATCATTGGGGGAATTTAGATTTTTCCTCAAAAATCTAAATTAGAAATAATTTCTTTCAAGGATTTTTGAAAGATTGTGGGGAAAGTATTTTCCTTTATCCATCCTCATGGATTTAGCAAGTGATCTTATAATTCTCATTTTGGTCAATCTGCACAAATTCATTTTATTCCTTTTCTCAAATTAATTATTTAATTACATCCACAAAATACTTGTCCTTTGGGGTCCACTCCCCTTAGAAGTAAAGTTCAAATGTCTAGTTTTTGAATTTCAAACACATAAACTAGGGGTGTTACATATTCCCCCTCTGAAAGCAAACACCGTCCTCGGTGTTTTTATTTAACTACTAGAGTTCATTTTTCAAACAAAAATGGATATCTTTCCATCATTTCAGCTTCTCTTTCCCACGTAGCTTCTTCAGCAGTAAAGTGCTTCCACTGCACCTTTACTCTTGCTACCGTTCGGTTCCTCAATTCAATTTCTTCCCGCTCCAATATTTGAAGCGGTTCGGGCAGAAACTCCCCTTCTGGTTCCACCTGTACCACATTCCAATCCACTATGTGAGAAGCATCATGTATATATCTTTTTAATAATGAAACATGAAACACATCATGAACTCTAACATGGGGTGGTAAGGCCAGCTTGTAAGCCACTGGTCCCACCCTTTCTGACACTTCAAAAGGACCACAATATCTAGGAGCCAGTTTTGCACAACTTCCAGCATAAAGTGTGCTCTTTTTTGGTTTAATACACAAGTGCACATGCTCTCTTCTTATCAGAATAGTTTTTCTGGAGATCTTGTGCTCTCTTGATGTTTCTTTGTATTTGTTTAATAATTCTTTCCATCTCTTGTAAGGCATCTGGTCCCAACATTAGTTTATCTTCTGGCTGGCTCCAGCTCAAAGGAGTATGACATTTTCTTCCATACAGTGCCTCAAACGGACTCATTTTGATAGAGGATTGGTAGCTGTTATTATAGGAAAATTTAGCTAAATGAAAATAATCTTCCCACTTTCATGGCCTATCCATCACATACATTCTCAACATATCCTGCAAAATCTGATTAGTTCTCTCGGTCTGCCCGTCGGTTTCAGGGTGATAGGCAGTACTAAAATTCGGCTTAGTACCGATACCTCCAAATAGACCTTTCCAAAAAGCGGTTGTGAACTTAACATCTCTGTCTAAAACAATCACCTTCGGAACCCCATGGAGCCTTACTACCTCCTTCAGGAACACATTCGCTACTTGAGTTGTCCCAAAGGTAGATTTCACTGGTATAAAGTGTGCAGCTTTTGCTAAAGTGTCTACTACCACCATCATTGAATCATATTAGTATTTGGTTTTGGGTAATCCTGTTATAAAATCCATGGAAACTGTGTCCCATTTCCATTCTGCAATTGGCAAGGGGTTTAGAAGACCAGTAGGATGTTGATGTTCAACTTTAACTAGTTGACACTCCATGCATCTAGCTAAATATTCTGCTACATTTATTTTCATTCCTGGCCAAAACAACTTCTTTTTCAAAGCTGTTAACATTTTCTGATATCCAGGATGTCCTGCATATGGCTGTTTGTGATATTCATCTAAAATCTCTCTTTTCAAGGACTCTACATTGGGAATATATAATCTGTTTTTATAATAGATCAGAACTTTCTGGTTTTGAGTGAAATTAGCCATCTCCTTCTTTAGGATTTTCACTTGTATGTTCTCATAATTTGGATCCTGGTTTGCTGCCTGTTTCACTAACTCTTCTAGATCAAACTGGGCACTACTTCCACTGCTGCCTATAATTTGAAAAGCATTTCTACTTAAAGCATCAGCAATTTTATTTTCTTTCCCCCTGATATGTTTTATGTCCATATCAAATTCACTTAGAAAAGACAGCCATCTGGCCTGTCTAGCATTCAAATCAGTTTGGGAAAAGAAATATTTGAGACTAATATGATCAGTCATCAATGTAAATTTGTTTCCAAGTAGATAGTGTCGCCACATATTCAAGGCATGAATAACAGCAGCTAACTCCAAATCATAGGCACTATAGTTTAGTTCATGTATCTTCAATTTCCTAGATTCATATGCAATAACTGCATTTTCCTGCAAAAGGACTCCTCCTAACCCCTCTCTACAAGCATCTGTACAAACAACAAATTCCTTTATCAGGATCTTCAATCTTCAGTATAGGGGCTGTGGTAAGTTTTAGTTTTAATTGGTCAAAACTGTTTTGACATTTTTCAGTCCACTCAAATTTGACACCCTTCCTTTGTAATGATGTTATGGGATGTGCTATGGCAGAAAATCTCTCCACAAATCTACGATAATAACCTGCAATCCCCATGAATGATCTTACTGCTGAAAAATTAGTTGGTACAGGCCATTCTTTAATGGCTTTTATCTTTTCAGGGTCAACAGCCAACCCTTGTTCAGAAATAATATGACCTAAGTATTGGATCTTATCTTTATAGAATTCACATTTTCTGAACTTGGCATATAACTGGTTTTCCTTCAGAGTTTGCAACACTATCCTCAAGTGTTCTTTATGTTCCTCCTCACTTTTTGAGTAAACTAAAATGTCATCTATGAACACAAGTACAAATTTGTCCAAGTACTTATTTAACACACTATTCATTAAGCACATAAAAGTGGAAGGGGCATTTGTCAAACCAAAAGGTAGGACTACAAACTCGTAGTGACCATACCTAGTTCGAAATGCTGTTTTGCTGATGTATTATTCTTTAATTCTGAGCTGGTGATAACCAGTCCTTAAGTCAATCTTCGAAAATACCAAAGCTCCTTTCACTTGGTCAAAAAGATCATCAATTCTAGGCAAGGGGTATCTGTTTTTAATGGTCAACTTATTCAGTTGACGATAATCAATGCACATCCTAAAGGTTCCATCCTTCTTTTTAAAAAATAGGACCGGTGCTCCCCAAGTAGACACACTTGGTCGGATATAGCCCTTATCCAGCAATTCTTGTAATTTCATTTTCAGTTCCATGAGTTCGGGGGGGCTCATTCGATAAGGGGCGCGGGAAACATGTGTTTCTCCCGGCACCAGATCGATGGAAAAGTCAATCTCTCTCTTGGGGGGAAGATGAGGAATCTCATCTGGAAAGACTTCCTTAAACTCTCTTACTACTGGTACAACATCCAACAATATTTCTTCAGTTTTCTGTTCTGTTTCTTCCACATGTACTGCATAAACTTGGTGTCCTTTTCTAGCTGTTCGTTTTAATTGCAGTGCTGATATTTGTCTTACAGAGATAGGTTTTGGTTTTCCCTTGAGAATAAAAGGTTTCCCCTCTTCATCCACACAATGTAGGGTCTTGTCCCAATAGTACATCATGGCCTTCTTCTTTTCTAGCCTGTCCATTCCTATCAGCAAGTCATATGAACCTAAGGGCAGAATGTTCAGATTTACTTCTGTTTAAAAATAATTTAATTTAATTGTTGTTCGGGGCAGTTTATGTGTTACCTTCCTCTTGGTTCCAGTGACCAGCTGTACCAACCATGACTGCTGAAATTTTTCAGTCTTAAGATTGCATTTTTCTACAATTTCTGGACTAATGTAACTCAAAGAAGCACCAGGATCAATCAAAATAGTGACAGATTGGTCAGAAATCTTACCCTCCATTTCCACCATGGTAGCTTGATGTTCTGCTTGCCGGTTCCCCAAGGCTGCACTGATGGTGGGTATATTTCTTGCTATGTCATTTACTGTTGTAGCTTCTCGATCTCTCATAATCATCTGAATGTTTATGTGGGGACAATCCCTCAACATATGGGGTTCTCCACATCCCCAACATTTCAAAGGTTCCCTCATTTTAATTGTGCCCTCTTTCTTATTGTCTCCATCTATTTGTTTTGAAGCCACTTGAGACTGAGCAGTTTGACTTTCTTTGGGTTTATTAAACTTTTTCCGCTGATGATCCCTGCCAAAATTCTTCAAATAGGCTGGCTTCTGTTTTTTCCCTTTAAATTCACTCTTATTTACCCAGCTTTTCCCATGTTCAGTTTTTCCTTTGAACTGTTGGTAACATAATTTGGCTTTCCTCACTGCCTCGTCCATAGTTTTTGGGTTGTCAAACTCGATTTTCTCTTTGTACACAACAGGCAAACAGTTCAGAAACCTTTGTACCTTTGCCTTTTCTTCCCTTATGTAAGGTACATATCTCAACAGATTTGTAAACTTAGTAACAAACTCATCAATAGTGAGTTGTCCCAGTCTAATTTCATGAAATTCCTTGGCTTTATCATCATAGTAACGTTCATTTAGATAGCGGTTTTTGAACTTAACCTGGAAATCTTCCCAGGTAACTGTCTTTTCATCAATGGCATGAACCATTTTTGTCTCCTCCCACCATAAGGTAGCCTTACCTTGTAGCTGGTAAATAGCTAATCTGGCCTTCAGATTGCTTTCATATTCATAGACCTGGAAATACTTAATCATATTCAGCAACCAGGCTTCAGCATCTTCCTCTTTCTCCCCATCATAGGAGGGAGGTTTGATCTTTCGGAATTCCCCTTGTAATTCCTTTCTCTGCTTATACTGATTCTTAGCAACATCATCATCCTCAGACTCATCAGTCTTCCTCTTTCTGGAACCTTCGCCTTCTTGGTTGTTCCTTGACGTTAGCTCTCTGATGAGCTTTTCCTGCTCCTCACTGGCTAATGACAACCTGTCATTCTGGCTTCTCAGCTCAGCCATTTCTCGTTGCAACCTGTGCAACATAGCCATCACCGGAGCGTTGGGATCTAGTGTATTATACTCATCATGCAGATCCACATAAATTTCTTCACCTTCTGCCATTCCAACACCACTGTACACTACACAACATAGATCAGTAAAATTTAATTTATTTATTTTTTTTCACAGAAGTTAATTTATACAGTGAACACACAGCAACAGTGAGCACAATAACAATAGCCCAGTTTTATAACTTGGGCTCTGATACCATTTGTCACACCCCCATTACACCTCCCAATTTTTATTTTTTTTTGTCTGGCATTCTAAATCTCAGGAATAATTACACCAAGGTATATCATACAATAATTTCTATTGTGACCTGGTTAAATCATATTTCTGCCTCAATATGATTTGTTTTATGTGATTATACCCCTCTATTAAGTAAATTTAATAAATACAATTAATAAAGAGGATCTTATATTATCAGCTGAGTGGATTTTCACCACTAACCCACTTACCATAAAAGGTTATCCTTGTATGATTTATATATCACATGTGTATTGATATCATTGCATTCGTTGGTATTAACCTAACTATTAGGCTTATTGTGGGTTCGAATAGTATATTCACATCAATCATCGAAATCAACATACCCTAACCTTAGAATTCCTTTGTATTAGATCCAATGTTTATGAATGTTGATTTGATTTGTTTCGATGCTCTCATATCTACGTACACATTGAATGTATGGCTATTTACTGAAATTGGAGCCACGAATTTTCACCAAGTGTGAGTCAACGTCCTCACCCGTTTATTGCATATGTCGCGCACTTCGAAATGCATGTGAAGGTAGACGTGTAAGTTTCATTTTATAAGTACAGTGTCTTTGCAAGTTCGGTTTAATTTGGTGTGGGAAATGATATGTTCTACCAGTCTCCATGTCATCACGTGTAAAAATTTTTTTTTATTGGAAACGAATTTCACTCCCTTCTCGTTCGTGCATTATGGATCCAACTTGGCGTTGATCATGGACACGCCAGACGACTCTGGAACCTAAGCATTCAATATGACACGAGCATCGCTATCGTGGGCTTCCTTTGATAGCTGGTAAACTTAATGTCGAATGACCAGTTTAATTGCACCTCCCATCCTTTCGATCCGTGGACTCACCATGGATCTTTTGCCATTTGGACGACTGAGATTTCAATGGTACCATTAGGGTTTCGAAGTTGGATTTTGGTATATCTTGTCCACTGAAGTTTTCAAACTGTTATTTCGGCCTTCGTTCGGGTTTTTCCTCGTTAATGGTGGTGCCGAGCCTCTGCGTGCTGGAGACACAAGAGTTAATACACTCCAGACTTGTATTACTCCGTCAATACCTCATATTGCAGGTAATTTCTTGTAAGCTTTATGTGTGTTAATTTCGGACTCTGTTATTGATTTCTGAGCATTTTAATACATGAAAATGGAAGTAATTTGCCTGAATTTTATTTACATCCTTTTGTGTTCTGCGTCTGCCTACTAACACAGAGAATGGCGTTGGATTTTCTTACCCATATACCTTTAGTAATTTCTTCCTCTTGTATATAATTTGTTTTCTTCGCCACCCTTACGATTTCATTTGATTACTGGCTAACGATGCGTGATGCCAACACGCCTGTGTTTCTGAGTAGGGTATAATCCTACTTATCTTTTGGCCTTAGAGCGACGGTGGCTTGATTTCACCCATATTCTATCCGGCTAGGTAAGAATCGATTTGATTTTTCTATCAGTAGAGATGGTGTTCTAATTCCTCTATTTCCTTCTGGTGTTAGATTTATTTACGTCCTACCTCAAATTCTGTGGCAGACTCCGTTGGGATGAGGGGAGACCTCCTTGGTCAGGTATTGATTTATTTCTCTGTATAAGTTCACTTTCATTTTTAATAGAATTCCTTCTATTAGTTCCCTAAATGAATTTTCACTGCCTTGTGTGTATGTCTACAGGTATGGTAGACGCCATGCGAATTTCGTGCTTGTCAAGCTCTGAGCTAAACATGTCATTTGGCACTAATTTCCACGGCTCTTGGTTTTTTAGGTTGGTATACTCATGGGCGGAGGGGAGCTATGCTCTCATAGCATTGTTCCATCGTGCTTCTTAAAACTCGTTAACTTTCTTAGGGTTTTTAAACAGTGTCCATTTAAGCCCCAGACTCTCTTAGAGACTGAGTATTAATTTTTTTCAGTCGCATGTTAGTGTTCTTCGATTTGTTTAAAATTTTGAATTGGGAACACTGTCTTTGTTTCAAGACTCTGGCCCGAGAGGGCTCGGTTCCTTTTTATTGGTTGTGTACTGAAGGTGTTTATTTCTGCATCCTGACATTTTTGCTTCCCATAACACTTACGAAAGAACTACAGATTATTGATTTATGGATGTCCTCATGCTACCTCGCATGAAATTAATTGTTGAGTGTGAGTTAATATGGTTTAAAGATAATGAATTATTCATTCTTTAATTTGTTTAGCATAGTAGTGACTGTGACTTATATAAGTCTCCTTATAGCCAGTTTTTTTTTTCAATGGTACAGTGACTCATGGCTATCTGTTATATATATATTTTGTATGACTCTACAGGCGACTCTCAGGATTTTTGGGAAGTTATATCTCCATTGGGAAAACTTTGTGTGCCAATTTAAGTTGTTCCCTTAAGCTATATATATCTAAATGCTTTTGCTATTTACTTGTCATGATAGAACAGTCTCACTATACCCATATTTAGACTGAATTTCTTTACTGATACATGCCTATATATATATATATCTGCATGAGGTTTGTGTACCCATTCTTCAATATAGATATCTATTTAGACCTGTATGGGGTACAGGTACTATTTTGTTTATAGTTTTTCATACACTTCTAGCTTTTCATATTATGTATTTCCATTGGGTCTCCTTTTGTCTTTCTTGTGTGCTACTCCCATATATTTCACACATAAATCTCCTTCCTCGTTATTTCTACACATGCTGGTCATGGTTTGTTTCATTTCCTTGCTATTTAAACCAGATATGCAATACTAAAATTTCCTACCCTTCCATTCAATCCTTATTAAAGGAGATAGTAAATACTTTAAATGTGGAAATGCACAGCTATTGAAACTTTTGTAAACCTTTGCTCTTCACTTAGTAATAAATTAAATGAATACTGCTGTATTCTATACATTTACTTTCTCACTGTATGAAGGTTTACAATTTTCCTTACAGTGTGGACTAATTGTATCCCCTTTCCCATAGAAGAAAATTAAAGTTACAAATTTGTGACTTGTGAGGTATTATAAATCCCCAGATTTAAACTTAAATGTTGGTTTAGAGATTCTAGAGGATTTCTCCTCATTTTTCTAGTTCCTACAACTATGTAGAGATGAGAGGGTAAATTCCATTCTTAACTCTGTAAATGTATGGAACACTAATTTAAATTCAGAAAACACATAAATAGCTCTAATCTGATCCATCACACTTAATTATTCAACTACTCTTAATTTCTATGAGCATACCACTTTGGAAATTGACCAGTCTTCCCAACCTTAGAATTCGTCTATCTCCAGAATTCACCCCCGAGCTGAGATCCCTCCAAGAATATCAACTCATCTGTTAGGATGTTTTATTTAAGCCGTTGTTCTCCAGTTCGTTTCTAATTATGCTATCTGCAAATAGGATGCTTTTTCTTCCCGTTTGCCTAGGCTTCCCATTTTAGGGATTCTTTAAAGCTATTTTATGCTTTTCCCAAACTCTTCCAAACCTTTTTTCCTCTTCCCAACTATTTTCCTCATCATTCGGGAATTTAGATTTTTCCTCAAAAATCTAAATTAGAAATAATTTCTTTCAAGGATTTTTGAAAGATTGTGGTGCTAGGTTATTTTTATCCATCCTCATGTATTTAGCAAGTGATCTCATAATTCTCATTTTGGTCAATCCGCACAAAGTCATTTTATTCATTTTCTCAAATTAATTATTTAATTACATCCACAAAATACTTGTCCTTTGATGTCCACTCCCCTTAGGATTAAAGTTCAAATGTCTAGTTTTTGAATTTCAAACACATAAACTAGGGGTGTTACGTATCCGGGGTAGCGGAGCATTCAAGACGTGAAAAGGAGGCCATCCTGCTTTAAACTGAAGTTTTGAAGGGATGAAGCCTCTCTGAAAGATTGAAGCTATAGTTTTTTCCCTAACCCTTGTCGAGTTACACAACATATTTGCATCTTCGCTTGCTTGGAGGGCCTCGAAGGTCATGGTGCCTATCTAAATAGAGCGCATGGGCATTCCCTTGTGAACTCATAACAATGACCAATCCTCCAATACCGAGAAGCCCATTGGTCCATTCGTTTGGATTGAGTCTTTTTTCTTTCACTGCCAAAAACTGCTGAAAATTCACAGTCTTCGAGATGTTTTTTCTCATCTATTAATCCAGCAGTCCCGCTATAGCCAATTCGCAGTGGTTTTGGTATATGATTCTAAATGTCCAGAGAATTATTGAGGTTGCTGCAAAGATTTTAACGCTGCAAATTAGTTTTTTAATGCTGCAAATATTGAGGCCGCAACCATTATTCATGTTGCTGCAAAGAAGAAAATTGAAGTTCGTATAGCCATTTATGAATTGAGGGTGTGGAAGTCGTTTCAAGACTTATGGTAGTGCTGTTTATCTTGTTGAATGAACCATTTGAAGCAGAAGATATCCTTAAACATGGCAGTAGACCTTCAAATTTTTTTTTGAAGTGAGCCAGCACGACGACGAAGTTGCATTGCTTGCGTTGAGCGGATTTGCAATTGTTTCATATATTGAAATCAATACTAGAAAACAGAACACTGGTGGTCACTATTGTTTTTGTAACTCTTGCTATGTTTATCTATCTGCTAGCCAACTGTGAGTTGATTTGATTGCAGAGATTCCTATTGTCAATTGTATTATATATATTGGTTTGACAATCTTTTTTTTTTAATTTTAAATTGTAAACTTGACAATTGGATACAGTTTGAGATCAAGGGGTTTTCTTCTCATTGAAACTTGAACGCCCTCATTAATATCAAATCCTACTTTGAACTTTTATTCAATTTTTTTTCCCAAGATGAATGCTCAGATGGCAGATTGCTTAAATGAAAGAAGTAAGTTAGGTGGTTCCAATTACACAAATTGGAAATTTAAGCTTCAGACTTTGCTTGAGGGACAAAATTATTATAGCATTGTCATCGGCGATGAAGTTAAGCCAACTGTTGTAAATGGTGGAACAACTGAAACAATTCAAGAGTGGGAGAAAAGGGAAATGAAGGAAAAGGTGCTACTCAAATTGTCTGTTAAAGATTGCATCATCCCTCATATTCGGGATTGCAAGATAGAAAATTACATAAGGACAACTCTCAAAGATATGTATGAAATCAAGAACACCAGTTGAACCTTGTTCCTCAGGAAGAAAATCCTCTCAATCAAGATGGAGGAGAATGAGTCTATTTCATCATTCTTATCCAGGATAAAGGAAGTTAAAGATAAACTATCTGATATCAGTCAAACCGTGGCAAATGAGGATCTGGTGATAATTACCATGAACGACATGATGGATGACTATCAGATGTTTATAACCGGATTGAATGCAAGAGAAAAGCCTCCATGTTTTGAAGATCTTACTGGGATTTTACTACAAGAAGAGGAAAGGAGGTTATCTCTCAAACCTCAAGATCCAGTTCTTGCAGTGATAACAAAGTTCAAGCCAAAAGGGAGAGCAATGGCTGATTAGAGGAGGGGCAACACATAAAAAAGGAAACCAGAAGGTATGACCTCTCATAAAAATGACTCTTCTCTTAAATGCTTTTATTGTGGTAAGATAGGCCAAGTTGCTAAATTTTGTCGTAAGAAGAAAGCAAATCAGGAGAGGTACAAACAAAGAAGACATGCAGTTCATTGGCGGATACAGATGCAGATGCAGATGCAGATGCAGACACAGATTAGAATCTAGATGTTAGATTGTTTATGGCTAAGACTGACATTGCCTTAGCTATTGAGGATGAATCGGATATTTGGTTCGTAGATTCTGGAGCCTCCTCACATATGTCAGGTAAAAAGAAATGGTTCTAAAATTTTAAAGAATCCAACTCTAGAGTAAAAGTATACCTTGGAGATAATAGAGGGTATGAGATCAAGGCACATGGAGATGTTCTTGTTACTCTACCTGATGGTAAGATCATAATCTAATGTGTGGTATGCTCCTGGAATTAAGAAGAACCCGATTTATATGTCAAAGATTACAGATCATGACCTCAAAGTAGAATTTTATAAATGTCATTGTATTATTAAAGATTTTTTGGGTCATATGAAGCCCATTGCTACAAGTATTCGCATAGGAGGAATCTACAAACTGGATGTGAAGAGTATGCCACAGGAAGCCTTGATGTCGTCAGATAAGTATGCTGAAAATTTGTGGCATCAACAACTTGGGCTTATCAATTTCAGTGATCTGCTTCTGTTGCAGAACAAAGGTATGGTAGATGGTCTTCTTGTTTTGAAAAAGTTGCATATTGATTGAGAAGCACGTGCCTTCGGTAAATAGCATAGAGATTAATTTCCTGCCATTAAAGATAGAAAACAGAGGGATATACTTGAACTTGTACACACTAACCTATGTGGCCGGATACATACAAGGTCGTTAGGTGGGGCCTATTATTTTTAAATCTTTGTTGATGAATGTACAAGATTCACATGGGTGTATTTTATTCAATAGAAAATTCATGCTTTTGAATATTTCAAGCATTTCAAAAACATGATTTAGAAGAAAACATGAAAGTTCATCAGAATTCTTCGATCAGATCAAGGGGGTAAATTCAAGAAAAGATTCTTCATCAAATACTGCAACGAGCATGGGGTATAGCAGCAATTTACAACACCTTACACTCCTCAGCAAAATGGAGTAGATGAGAGGAAAAACAGAACATTGGTGGAGTGTGCTTGCAATATGTTGAAAGGTAAGAATCTAACCAATGGTTTTTGGGCAGAAGGTGTTAATACTGCAGTGTATTTAAAGAATAGGAGTCCTACTAAAAGTCTTGAGTATAAAACTCCTTTTGAAGCTTTGCTTGGCTTCAAGCTTGTAGTAAGTCATCTTAGAGTATTTGGCTATAAATATTTTGCACATATTCCCAAAGAGAATAGGAAGAAGTTAGATTCAAAGGCCATTAAATGCGCTTTTATTGGATAATGCAGTGAGTATAAGGCTTATAAATTGTTTGACCCTGCTACTCACAAGGTGTTTGTCAGTAGAGATGCATTATTACATGAACATATTGATGATGGAAATCCTATCCAAAACAATGAATAATGGCATATACCCTTACTTTCAAAAGAGGATAGTGAAACAAGAATCAGTCAGCAATAGGAACATAAGCAAGAACAACAACTAGAACAACAACAGGTACAACAGCAGCAGGATAATGTGGAGTCTAGTCCAAAAAGAGAAGAAAGAAGCAAAATAATTGAACCTGCACCACTGAGAAGATCAAGCAGGCCAAAATAGTTACCAGCTCGATATAGGGATTGTGTGCTTATGACTAGTATGTTAAACATTGCATAACCTTCTAATTTTTATGAAGCTAGTAAAAGTATTGAATGGAAGAAAGCAATGAATGAGGAATATGAATCAATCATTAAGAACAATACTTGGGATCTAGTAAAGCTTCCTAATGATAAACAACCCATAGGTTGCATATGGTTATTTAAGTTGAAATTTAGAGTAGATGGGTCTATTGATAAGCATAAAGCAAGGTTGGTGGCAAAGGGATATTCCTAGATAGAAGGTATTGATTTTGAAGAAACATTTGCCCCTGTTGCAAAATTAAATACGATCAGAATGATTATTGCTTTAGCCACTAAACATCATTAGAAAATACATCAATTAGATGTTAAATTTTCTTTCTTAAATGGTGATTTAAAAGAAGAAGTATATTTAGTACAGCCTGAAGGGTTTATTAAGAAGGGAGAAGAACACCTAGTATGTAGATTAAAGAAAGCTTTATATTGTTTAAAGCAAGCACCTAGATCCTGGTACGAAAAAATTGATTCTTTTTTCCTCATGCATGTTTATGAAAGGAGAAAAAATGATCCCAATATATATACTGTGTTTAATAATGAAGGATAGATAGTGGTAATTTCTTTATATGTAGATGATCTGATAATAACAAGAAGTGCAGACAATCTCATTGAAGAAATCAAGCAGCAATTATCACAAAAATTTGAGATGGACCTTGGAGAAATGCAATACTGTTTGGGTCTAGAAGTTTAGAGAGATTCAAGCCAAACTTTCTTGTCCCAGGGTAAGTATGCAAAGATTTTGTTGTCCAGGTTTGAGGTGGATGAGTGTAAGATTTCATGTGTACGTTTACAACAGAACAACAAACTTCAGATGAATGATGGTTCGAAATATGCAGATGCAACATTGTACGGACAATTGGTTGGTAGTCTTATTTATTTGACTACAAAAAAACCAGACTTAGCTTATGTAGTGAGTGTTTTGAGTTAGTTTATGGCTCAACCCCATGACAGTTATTAAAGTGCAACAAGAGGAGTATTAAGGTATCTACAAGGAACATCAGACTTTGGTATTTTGTATTCTAACTCATTTGATGTTAATTTGATAGGTTATAGAGACTCTGATTGGGCAGGAAATCTAGATGACAAAAGATCAATTACAGGTTACGCCTTCAACATTGGTTCCGGGTCATCTCTTGGTGCAGCAAGAAGTAGCATATTGTTCCTTTATCCTCAGTAGAAGCAGAATATCAAGCTATGTGTGCAGCGACATGTGAGGGAGTTTGGCTATGTAGACTTCTCCAAGATGCACGGGAAGAACATGCAGAGGCTACGATCATCAATTGCGACAATGAGAGTTCCATCAAACTGGCTTACAATCCCATGTTTCATAAAAACACTAAGCACATTGACACTCAATTTCATTTTGTTGGAGAGAAAGTGCAGCCCAAAGAAATTTCTGTAGAGTATTGTAATTCTTGTGATAATATAGGTGATATATTCACTAATCCACTAGGAAGACTGAAGTTTGATTTGTTTAGGGATGCATTAGGTGTGTTTAAAAATCCCTTTCTCCATAAAGGGGGAGTGTTAGAAATTAATGGAGATTAGGTATTTGGTTACGTAGTTGTGATTTTGTTTTTTATTAGACATTCAGTTCCTATCATTTCTGTTCTACCTAATGTATCTATTTAATTATTGGTGTTTAATTAGAAACCCCAAGAGAGTGCATTTGCTTGTGGGAGCTCCTAATAATCTGCACGTGTGAGCTCCTGTGTTGTTTGGGAAACTTCATGTCTTCAATCTACAACTATTAACAAAATACATTTACACTTTCAATATTCTTTCAATATATCTATTAATTATTAATAATTTGATTAAACTTCTCAAAGCCTTTTCCAAAATATTAATTCAATTATTAAGAATAAAGTGGGTAAAATTATAGGTTATGCTTGGCTTATTAACACAAATCATAAAAAAACATCATAACATTATAGGTATCATTTCTCTTCTTGTATGTAGCTGTAAACGAAACCGCATTTCTTGGCATTCTTAAAAATTCCATGTAGCGTATCTCTACATTTAATTTGCGAATTATTGTTGGTTTCAGTTTTTCACAGTTCCTTCTTTACTGGCGTTTTGTTCCAGCCGGCGTTCTTTTAGTTTCTTTTATTCAAACCGTCCTTTTATAACAATGGGAAGCTTTGGGGTTTTCTTCGCTTTTTTACAGGCAGGAAAAATGTGGCAGATTCAGTATTCTGAGAAGTACTACGACGATAACTATGAGTACAGGTCTAAACAGTTCCCATTTATAACTAGAATTTCTCTTTTCACGGTCTGCGAATTAGGGTTTGAAGATTGAATTCGATAAAAATATTTGTGTCTTAGGTTCGAGTGTGGTGTTTGTTTGTATGTTCAGGCATGTAACGCTTTCCCTTGATGTTTGATGTTGGGGGGCAGCTTATTCCGAGGGATCGTCTTTTGAGTGAGATAAGCGTCGGGTCTTCTTGTTCTCTATAGCTGGTCGAGATGTAAGAGCAGCTTTAGGTACAACTTTTGTTTGTGTTTGTTAATTATTGTGACAGCGCTGTTTGATGTTGCGTTTAAGTTTTATTTTCTTCTGTCTTTTTTAATGATGTGGGTTCAGAAGTAACCTATTTGTCATTTATATTCAGAATGAATGGCGAACAATTGGGGTTCAGCAGTCTCGCGGGTGGGTGCACCATGATATTCACCGCCCTGAACCGCATATTCTGTTATTCAGAAGGCCTCCCCATCTTCAACAAAACCACCAACAGAAAACGGATCAAAATTGATGAAGTGCCTTCAAGCTTCGTCCTTAGAATTCTTATGTATTTGAGTACAAATTTAGAAACATAATGTATGTTATTTAAGGTTACATTCTAGCGATCATACACTTTGATTCCGGCGATTATATACTCTTATTCCCAGTGTACTGTATTCATTTATAAAAACATTGAGGTCCATGTGGTTAAAATTTTATGTTTTGATACACCGACAGTTGTTTTGTATTTTTAAAATTTTTAATATATATATGTTGCTTATAATTTACGGGATTGATATTGTTATACACGTGGTTAATATTTTCGATATTTGTTAATGGTAAGTTTAGGATATAGTTCACAGAAAAGAGAATATAGTTTGTGATTAATTTTCAAATTAATTTTGAAAGAGTCATTTGTGAATTTTTATCTTAACTTTATTTTTAAAGTGATTACACTTTTGACTTATTATAATTTATGACATATTTTATTGAAGTTGGATCCATTTTAAAAGGTTGCATTATTTTATCATTTTTTTATATTTTAAATAATATAATGAGCTAATCTTTTTGGTGTAAAAATATAATAAGGGAACAATATATGCAATAAGTACACAAATTTCATGTCATTGAAAACCAATGTAACCCCTTAATAGACTTTAGTAGATAGTATCTACATACAGACTATCACTTCCACATACATTTTCACATATAGGAGCTATCTAGTATAATGTGAACTAGTTTTAAATAACTTGTTAGACTATCTTGTTGTTATAATACACCAAGAACAACATTTGGTAAAATGAGTCTCTAGTGCTTAGGTAGTTGGATGATATGGATAAGGACATAGTTGGGATTCACTATAAGTTTTCCAATGATTTTTTTTATTGTGAAATTTTGATTTTTATCATAGCAAAATCTTAACAAAGAATTTGTTGATGGAATTAGACCTATTGTAAAATTATGATACAGGTTTTCAATATTGTTCATTTAATTGATAATCCAAATGCTTTATAAAAAAATGTAAAAGGCACTAGACTGTGTGGAGGTTGATCTGGAGGTAGGGTTACCAGAGGCTATCAAACTGACAGCAGCTGAATGGTCGCACATCCAGGAGCTTGATTACGAGCAGCTACCCTTCAAATGCCGGCACTGCCATGGCTATGGTCACTTCGCCAAACACTGTAAAAAAAAGGAAGTAGAGGAGAGAGAGAATGCGAAAGCAGAACAATGGACCACAATGCAGAAAGCAGGGACAACAAAACCCAAAACCAAAAGAATTCCAAAAGGAAATAACCCCGACCCAAAGGGGCAAGAACAAAAATATGGGACCTTCATCCCCACATCGAACTCAAGAGATCAAAATGTAGAACCCAGAAAGGCCATAGAAATCCTGGAAGCAAACAGGAACAACATCCCTACCCCGAAATCAGGAGATCAAAATGAAGGTTCCAGCAAGGGCATAGAAACTCCAGAAGCAAACAGGAATAGCAACAACCAATCAAGATCCTCCCCTATCCGGAAAGGAGGAGAGGAGCAAGGGCATACCCTCGAAGTAGCTCCCTCTCCCTCATATGTTGATGTAGCAAGAAAGAAAGTGTATGATTATCCTAGCTCCTCGGAGGACGAGATCATAGAAAGGCCGGCCAAAAGAGCAGGCAGAAAGTCTCGCAGAGAAGTGAGGGAGGAAGAAACGAAAAGACAAAAGACTCAAGGAAGTCAACCCACCATAGAAATGTCAATCAACAGAAACACAAGGACAAGGCCGCCAAAAGGAGGAGGCCAAACTTCCCCGAACAGTAAGTAATGAGAATAGTCTCTTGGAATTGTAGAGGGCTCGGGAATCCTATGAAAATAGAAGCGGTCAAAGACCTTATGAAAGCGGAACCTGCATAAATCCTAATGCTCCAAGAGACTAAAATTGAAGGGGAAGCCCTTCTTGAGATCAGCGAAAATAAATGGCAGAAGAACACAGGGAAAGCAATAAGCGCAAGAGGTTCCTCGGGTGGAATAGCAACCCTGTGGAAGGAAGATCATTTCAGGCTCGTCAATTCACACAACACACAACACTGGTGTTTCACTGAGCTGAAGCACATATCAAGTAAGTTAACCATAGCACTATTCAATTTATATGTTCCGGTATTGTATTCTGAAAAGAAAGACTGTTGGAAAACATTAAATGAGTTTTTGCAACTGAATTCTCCAAACAATATAATCATAGCTGGAGATCTAAATATAGTAATGAACGAAAAAGAAAAAAGACAGGGCAAGAACAGCAAAGATCAGATGCTCCAGGTAGTAGAAGACATGATACAACAATGGGATCTATTGGACTTTAAACCAAAAAAAGGGCTCTACACCTGGACAAATAACAGGACAGGGGAAGACCATATATCCGCCAGATTGGACAGGTTCTTGGTCCAAAGCACAATGTTGTCGGAACGGAAGCTCATTTCATCAGCCATCCTCCCAAAGCTCACCTCAGATCATAAACCCATCCAGCTATTGCTTGAGGAGGAAGAGAATTTGGGGCCAATCCCATTCATATTTAGTCCTCTGTGGAATGGAAAGAGCGGCTTTGAAGAGACAGTCTGAATGGCATGGAACACCATAGTTAATGGCTCTCCCAATTACATATGGGAACAAAAATTAAAAGCAACAAAAAGGGCACTCAAGGAATGGAGTAAACTTCCAAAAAATACACCCAAAGACACAAGAATCGAGGCAGTGCAACAGCTGGAAATTCTGCAAAGCACAATGGACACAATTGATATAAACCAAACAGAATTAGAAAAGGAGCAAGTTGCCCAATGCAAAACATTCCTCTCCTTCAGAAATGAAGAAGAGTACTGGAGACTAAAGTCCCGGAGTCTCTGGCTAGAAGCTGGAGATAGGAATACATCATACTTTCATCGTCAATGTAGAGCTAGGCTCTCCAGGAATCACATCTCAGAGATCACTTCCTCTAACGGGAGACTTTGCAAAGGAATAGAACAGATTAAATCGGCTGCAGTATCACATTTTCACCATCTCTTCAGCAAAGAGAATGAGGATTGTGAAGAAGATAAAAAAGAATTCTTGAAGAACATTCCGGCATTGGTCACCTCAGAGGACAACACAACATTATTGAAGCAAACAAATGAAGAAGAAATTAGCAATATAATTTGGTCCATGAATCCAGACAAAGCCCCTGGGCCAGATGGGTTCTCTATTCACTTCTACAGGATATGCTGGGATATAATAAAAATAGATCTAATTAGAATGATTAAAGGATTCTTGAAGAAAGAAAAAATGGGGGGAAGCACCAACTCAACCTTCCTCGCTTTAATTCCGAAAGAGACAAACCCCTCCTCCTTTGATAGGTTCAGACCAATCTCTTTGTGCAACGCCTCATATAAAATTATAGCAAAACTTCTTGCAAATAGAATCAAGCCACTGCTAAGCAAACTTATATCAGATTCGCAAGGGGGCTTCGTCAATGGGAGACATATCCTGGACAATGTAATCCAAGTCCAGGAAGTCATGCATTCCAGCAATCTCAGAAAGGAGAAAGGTATGTTGATCAAGTTAGACATGGCTAATGCCTTCGACAGAGTCAAGTTGTCCTATCTTTATCAAGTTCTAATCGCCTTTGGATTTGATCACGAGTTTGTTGATATGATTCAAGCATGCACCAGTAATCCATGGATTGCACCTTTGGTAAATGGGAGGCCAGCTGATTTCTTCCAAGCCACGAGGGGGTTGAGACAAGGATGTCCCCTTTCTCCTTTCCTCTACATCTTAATGGCAGACACGTTGAGCAGAAAGCTAGAGCTTGATATGATAACTGGAACAGCCCCAGGTTTAAAAATAACAAAGGACCTTAAAGCAATAAATCATGCTCTGTTCGCGGACGACTCCCTCATGCTGGGTGGAGCTTCATCTAGAATAAGATCTGCATTCAAAAATACTCTTCAAGCATATTGTAAAGCTTCTGGAGCTCTAATCAGTGAAAGGAAAAGTGCAGTTTATAGTTGGAATACAGAGGAGGAAGAAACTCAAAACATAGCAAACAACTTGGGGTTTAATGGATACACAAAATGGGAAAAAATCAACTATCTTGGACTGCCTATAACACTAAGCACAAACAGAGTTAATCTGTGGGAAGGAGTAATTACAAAAATCAGAGGTAAAATAGCTGCATGGGGTGGTCAATGGCTAACTCATGGAGGCAAATTAACCCTTATAAAATCAGTGTTGTCATCTATGCCAATTTATCAAGCGTCTTACCTGATGGCTCCCAAGTCGATTTCAGGACAGATAAATAAAATCATCAGGGATTTTCTGTGGCAAGGAGGCAAAGGAAATCAGAGGAAATTTCATCTGGTGAAATGGGAGATAGCAAAGCAAAATTTGAAGGAAGGAGGCCTTCAAATTCGTGATCCGGACTCTGCCAACGTATCTATGGGATGCAAAATACTCTGGAATCTTCACAGCGACCCCAATCATCCCGTCAGCACAACTTTGAGGCATAAATACCTCCCAAATGCAAATCTAAGAAACTTGCAGATCGCAAACAGCAAAAAGAGCTCGTTGTTATGGCAGTTATGTACTAAAGGGCAGAGTTTTTTCACCCGAAATTTATATCGAATCCCAGGGAATGGGAAACGAGTCAAGCTGCTGACTGATAGTATAATGGGACATTCGCCACTTGCCATACAAGACAGACTGCATGAGATATGCGAGTATTTAGAAAATAGAGGGGACAAGACACTTTATGATATTTCAAAGTGGAACGAGTCTGGGCTCTGGATTGATTGGGAATTCAGAGACATCCCAGCTCACCTACTGCAGAAATTAGAAATGCTCAAACAGGAACTTCGTCAGGCTGCCCCGGTGCATAAATCAGAAAAGGACAAATGGGGATGGGGACCTACAGGAGCATAGACCCCTGCCAAAGGATATGAATTGTTGCAAACACACAGAGACCGAATTCACCCAGCAAATTTTTGGAAAGAGGTATGGGATCCAATGGCGTTGCCCAAGGTAAACTTCTTCTTCTGGAATCTAATGCATAGAAAGATCCTGACCGGTGAAAACCTTATGAAAAGAAACATTGCAGGACCGCATAGGTGCACACTTTGCAAAGAAGCCATGGAAACCCTGGATCATTTATTTGTTGAATGCCCATATGCAAACAAAGTTTGGACCCATACTCTTCAAGGATTAAAAGCTGTAATCCCCACTAAAACTTCAGTTGTGGACTTATTCCTCTCATGGAAAGAGCGATACCCGTCGCTCTCCCTAAACTCATCATGGGCCAGAATCTAGATCACTCTCCCCAAGTTAGTGTGTTGGAAGATTTGGCTTGCTAGAAATGAGCAGATATTTAATAATGTAACTTGGACCCCCAACATGGTAGCAGCAAAAGCAAAAGGACTCCTTCTAGAAATTTTGAATTCCCAGGAAATCAAAGAGGACAATTCGATGCAACAAGAGGAAAAGAATTGGCTTGGCATTCAAGCATTCATCCAGTGGACACATAGCACAAAAAAACCCCTCAGAAATCCTGAGTGGAGGCTAAGAGAAAAGGATGAAGCTTTTCAGAATTGGTGGAGGAAGCAAGGAATAACAACAACCTTTTTTTATGGTGCCTATAAAGGCAACCCTGGGACAGCAGGAGCTGGAGGACTCATATACTCTCCTGATGGAGACATCTTAGAAACCTTCAGTTGGGGTCTAGGCCAGCGAACTAACAATCAAGCAGAAATTCTTAGCCTGTTAAAAGTTTGCCAAATAGCCAAAGAAAGAGGACAACGGAAGCTACAAGCATTCGGAGACTCAGAAATCCTGATTAAAATAATACATACGCAAGGCCAATACAATGAAGCTGGTTTAAACAAGAATCTACAAAGGCTGATATATCTCATCCAAGACTTCACTTCCTTCAATTGCTACCACATCCTCAGAGAATCAAACAAAGAGGCAGACTTCTATGCCAACAAAGGTTGTCTCTTGGCCCAAGGAGCTCTGAGTACAAACGGTGGAGATCCAGAAACAATCTATATTCCATGAAACTAGAAATTGCTGGAAACAGAAAATGTAAAAGAATTGCACTGAAAGATGTAAGGCTACGACCATTCGGAGTTCCCTACTAATAAAATCCATACCCGTTTCAGTTAAAAAAAAAATGTAAAAAAACGGTAGTTTATTTGTTTATTTACTAACAAAGTAGTTCCACTTTTGACTTGATTCCTAGACCTAGGAATCAAGTCAAATAACTTTAGGTAAAAATAATAAAATAACATATAAGGAATTGGACATATGGTGTGATTTACAAGTTTACTTTTGCTAAGAGGTAAACATATACCATAACTTTCACTCCAATACATAGCATATTTTTACAAGCCAATGTTTCAAATTAAACATGGCTCAAATATGAGAGATATGGAAGTATAATGAGTTGTAAAATTATGAAACAAGTTTTGAGTATTGTACATTTATTTGATAATCTAAATCCTTTATTAAAAATGTCAAAATTAGTTATTTATTGATTTCAAAAGCTTATTTTTAGGGTTTAGAATCTCATTTGTAATTTACTTCTTTTAGTATTGTGCTTTATTGTATTTGAATAGAATAACTATATATTTTTTCGAGGTTATGTATGCAATAAGGGAACAATATGTGAAGTAATTAATGATGGTTTCAGCTCATTGTAAACCCACTTAACCCTTGAGGGTGCCAATTTAGGTAGTACTACAATAGATAATATCTATATATATAATTTCACTTCCACATACCTATACAGAAAGTCACCTACATATACATTGAACAAATTTTACATAGTTTATTCAATTATCTTGCTCCTATAGAGCACCAAAAACAATACTCAAGACCACTCTCTAGTTATTATGTAATTGGGTAGAATGGCTAAGGGCATGGTTAAGTATCTTAAATTAGTACATTAATATATTGGGTTGAGTACTATTGTTGGGTCCCAAATGTTTATCAAACATCTATAACACTACACTCCCTAAAGCTCAAAATTTTAATTCAATAATTAACAGTTAAGGGATTAAAAAACATCTCAATATTGAGAAATCACATTTTTATGGTTATATTATTAGGAAAGATACAACCTTTCATTATATCTTTTAATTTGAGTTTTACATTCACTCTCACATAAATTATACCCTCTCTCATAAGAAGAACTAATTTTTAGGAGTACTTGATCTTATTCTAAGTTTTGTTTATTGTAAATTGAAGTGTCCCTCTCAAATTGGATTTCGATTATTGGTTTCTTATCATTTTGAAGGAACATACTTTATAAAATTTGGTATTAAAACAATCTTATTAGGGTTTTTATCTTTTACAATAGTCATCATGGATTTTCAATATAATTATTTTTAAAGATGCTTTATATTTTTAGATTTTGATCAGATCTATAAGAAATCCTAAAGTATGTTTGGGAAAAAAATTATATTTTGGTTCTCTATACTTTTGGAGATATATTCCATTAAAGCTAGGGTTTTTGAATGGTCTTGAAATTAGATTCAAATAAAAATTATATTCCTACTCATTATAATATTGGAGATCTAACTACTGGAAATTAGTTTCTAATGAATGGTTTTGGTACTTTTTTTATAACCTTTATTTTGGGATACATAATATTATGAAATTTTCAAATATACTACAAATCAAGTCAAACAAATTTAGGTAAAAATAATAAAATTATATAGAAATAATTGAACATGTGGTGTGATTTACAAGTTTACTTTCTCTAAGAGGTCAAAATCTACCATAACTTTCTCTCGAATACATATCATAGTTTTACAAGCCAATGTTTATGATTCAAGAGGGATCAAATATTAGAGATATATGAAGATAAGTGACGAAAAATTGTATTAATGATGAGTATTAGTATTATTGTTTTTTCCAAAACCTCTAAAGAAAGATCCATAATTGACTTCATGAATTATACTGAGAAAAGTCTCCTCCACTGGTCATGCAGAAATGAAGATATAGACAATATTCTTTCCTAATTACAAAATAAACTTAATCAACTTAGCCATAATTTATTAACGAGCCTAGATCCATCTTAACTCCGGATCTATCAAGCCCAGAGCGGGATAAAATCTCTCGAGCTGCAAACCTCTTTTTTGAGTGAAAAACTTGAGGAAAGGTTTGCACCTCAAGAGATTTGATCCCTCTCGGCCCTTCATAGATCTGGAGTTAAGATGGATCTGGGCTAGTTTCAGTAGTGTGATTCCAAGGAAAATATATAAAAAATATGATTAATTTTATAAATAATACGTAAACATATGAAATATTAATATAATCATTGCTAAATATTTCTGACACTAACTTGGTCATTTTAATTTTAAGCTTTCTTAGTTATCTCATTTTGTTGAGATGATAAATATTTTTAATAACTATAATGATGAAAAATGATGAAACATTTTTTTTGAATGGAAAGTGACAATAATAGTGTTGAAATATAGAAAATGTGAATAATAGCGTTACAAATAGTCTTCATTGTGATCAATCTCAAACTATTTCTTCTACTATTCTTATTGCCACCCTTGTTAGTTTTGTTATCTTTTCATATTGATTATATGAAAAAGAAAATTTAAATCGTAAACCATTTAAATCTTTAGCTCGAGCTGTTGTAGTAAACATGATACATTGTCTCTCTTTCTCTCCAATATTAATAGGTTAAATTACTATAACACAAAAATCAATGTACGTTGTCAATAATTTTTTGTGCTTGCACTAAAATCAATGCAAATTGTTAATCCAATCACTTTAAAATTAATGTACCATCATATATCCAATTACATCAAATCATAAATCAACATATACATTGAAATCAATGCATTTATTGCAAGCAACCAAATAAGATTAGAAAATAACTTCTACATTGAAATCAATGCACCTAGTGCAAGCAATCAAATAATATTAGAAATGAACATCTACACTGAAATCAATGAATTTACTCAAAGCAATCAAATAGGATTATAAATTGCCATCTACACTGAAATCAATGTGTTTAGTGCAAACAATCAAATAGGATTAGAAATAATCTACATTGAAATCAATGCATCTAGTGAAATCAATCAAATATAATTATATATCAACGTCTAAATTGAAATCAACACATCGAGTGCAAGCAATCAAATAGTATTAGAAATCACAGCCTACACTCAAATCAATGCATCGAGTGCAAGTAAAAAAATATCATTAGAAATAAATATCTACACTAAAATCGATTCATCTAGTACAAATAATCAAATAGGATCATAACTCACCATCTCCACTTAAATCAATCCATCTAGTGCAAGAAATATTATTCCCTCTCTCCACCCTCCATCCATATCTATATCCCCCTCCATCTCTTGTTTTTTGTCTCTCTATCTCACCCCCTAAGCACACATGCTCTCGCACTCCATATATATCATTCTCTTTGTTAATCACCCCCTCTCCCAATCTCTCTCTTCTTCCCTCTCTTCACCTTCCATCTATATCTCTATCTTCCCCTTCTCTCCCTCTCCAATGCTAATATCTCTCTTTCCTCCTTTTTTCCTCTCTCCCTCTCTCTCCATCTTCCTTATCACTCGCTCTTTCTCTCTAGAAACCAACATCTACACTAAAATTAATGCATTTACTCAAAGAAATCAAATAGAATTACAAATCACCATCTATAATGAAATCAATGCATTTAGTGCAAACAATAAAATAGGATTATAAATCATCTACATTGAAATCAATTCATCTAGTGCAAGTAACCAAACAAAATTATAAATTGACATCTAAATCGAAATCAACACATTTAGTGCAAGCAATCAAATTGTATTAGAAATCACCACCTACACTGAAATCAGTGCATCTAGTGCAAGTAATCAAATATCATTAGAAATAAATATCTACACTAAAATTGATGCATCTAGTGCAAATAATCAAATAGGATTAGAAATAACCATCTCCATTTATATCAATCCATCTAGTGCAAGAAATATCCCTCCCTCTCTCCACCCTCCATCCATATCTATATCCCCCTCCATCTATTAGTTTTTGGCTCTCTATCTCACCCCCATAAACACACATGCTATTGCGCTCCATATATATCGATCTCTTTGTTAATCACCCCCTCTACCCATCTCTCTCTTCTTCCCTCTCTTCAGCTTCCATCTATATCTCTATCTTCCCCTTATTTCCCTCTCCCCCGCTAATATTTCTCTTTCCTCCTTTTGTCCTCTCTCCCTCTCTCTCCATCTTCCTTATCACTCACTCTATCTCTCTCTAGAAACCAATATACACTGAAATCGATGCATTTACTCAAAGAAATAAAATAGGATTATAAATCACCATCTACACTGAAATCAATGCACTTAGTGCAAAAAAAAAAAAAGGATTAGAAATCATCTACATTGAAATCATTGCATATAGTGCAAGTAAACAAATATAATTATAAATCGACATCTAAATTGAAATCAACAAATTCGCTGCAAGAAATCAAATTGTATTATAAATCACCACCTACACTAAAATCAATGCATCTAGTGCAAGGAATCAAATATCACTAGAAATAAATATCTACACTAAAATCGATGCATATAGTGCAAATAATAAAATAGGATTATAAATCACCATCTGCCCTTATATCAATCCATCTAGTGTGAGAAATATTCTTCTCTCTCTCCACCCTCCATCCATATCTATATCCCCCTCCATCTCTTCTTTTATGTCTCTCTATCTCACCTCCCTAAAAACACACGCTCTCGCACTACATATATATCAATATCTTTGTCAATCCCCTCCTCTCCCCATATCTCTCTTCGTCACTTTCTTCACCTTCCATCCACATGTCTATCTTCCCCTTCTCTCCCTCTCCCCTGCTAATATCTCTCTTTCCTCCTTTTGTCCTCTCTCATCACTCACTCTCTCTCTCTCTCTCTCCACCTTTTTCTCTCTCCACCTTTCCCTCTCTATGTATTTCTTCTTACCTCCCTCTCCCTCCCCCTCCAAGTCCATCTCCCTTTCCCTCCCTCTCTCCACTCTCTCACATCCTCTCTCCTCCTTTCTCTCTTTCCTACATCTCTCCCCCTCCAACTCCATCTCTCTATCGATCCCTCTCTCCTCCTCTCTCTCCTAACTCCCTCTCTCTTCCCTAATATCTCTCTATCTCTCTTCCCTCCAATACTCTCTCTTCCCCATTCCTCTCCTCCTTTCTCTCATCCTTCCTCTCTCTCCCTTTCTCTCCCACCTCCCTCTCTCTTTTCCCTCCAATCCTCTCCCTTCCCCCCTCTCTCTCTCTCTCTCTCTCTCTCTCCCTCCCTCCCTCTCTCTCTCTCTCTAATCCTCTCTCTTTCCGCCCCTCTCTCTCTCCAACTACATTACTATATCCCTCCCTCTCTCCTTATGTCTTCTTCTCTCCCCCCTTCTTTCCATACATATTACTTTGTCTCTCTCTCTCACCCCTAAACATACACACTCTCTCTCCATCTCTCCCTTATCACTCTCTCTCTCTCTATTTCTTCTTAGTTATGTAAACTAATGAACATAAATATTCATAAATATAAAGCAGATTATGGAGTAAATATGAAATGAGGTTTTATTTACTTACCATACCTCTAGTTTATTTATATTTTTATTTATTTACCATACCCCTTTTCTTTACTATGGTATTTGGCCCATAGGCTTGTTATATAATTAGATTTTTATTTATAATCCTATTTGATATATTGTTATTTATTTACCTTACATCTTTATACCTCTTTTATATTTATTTATTTACCATACCTCTTTATACCTATTTTATATTTATTTATTTATCATACCTCTTTATACCTATTTTATATTTATTTATTTACCATACTTATTTTATAAACATGGTATTTAGCCATGGTATTAATATTAATTTTTCCCATGGTATTGGTCCCATAGGCTTCATTTAAATAAAACCTCTTTTTAAAGTTTTTTTAAGTTTTTTTAAATATAAAAAGGTTTATGCAGTAAATATAAAAATAATTTTTATTTATTTACCATACATCTAGTTTATATATATTTTTATTTATTTACCATACCTCATTTTTATTTACATTTAGATTTATTTAAGTTCTAAAATAATGCAACTTTGATGGCGAAATATTTATGTCTTTCAATATTTTAATTTACCCATAGAATGTGGGTTTTCTTTTTAAAGATTCCTTTTACAAATATTTAATTAAAATAAATATTAAAAGATTTTAGATTTTGATTGCTTGTGTTGAATTAACTATTTTCCTTCAATTTAGGAAATGGTATTAACTTTAGTAAAGAGTAAAGTTGTTTAAAATTTGACTTAATTTGGAAATTCAATGTGGTAAATTTTTTTGTTAAAGGTAAATTTACGATTCATTCAAATTATATGAATAATACATAGTTGTATTTTAATAGTTAATATAAGCCCATTAATAAGTTAAAAATGTTATATATAATCTAAATATTTAGATTATATAAAATTCAAGATTAGGTTAATGCTTTGGCCAACATTAGAAGAAGTAATTTTTTTATTTTTTTTTGAGAACGTGACATACCCAACATCCGCGTCATACTAGGTTGTAGGTTGCGCTTCTTGGCGCAACAAGGTTCTAATTTAAAATCATGTTGAAAAATTTCAAAAAAAAATTATAAGGCTAAAGAACATTCTAGTTGATAATTGGTTATACCTCTTTATGGGAAAATTAAAGGAAGCCATCCAAGAGGAAGTGCATTTATTTTCTCTTACATACCTCAAACATTGATTGAACGTGGAAAAAAAGGTTGAATGTATGATTCTCTCATGAAGATCAATTACAAGTCAAATGGTTCACTTAAGAAGCACAAAGTAAGAATCATGAAAAATGGATTTTCACATAACAAAGCCATTGATAATGATAACTATTTTTATCCCAAAATAAAAATGGAACATCAAATGTACTTTATTTGTATTGATAATATTGAATGGATAGAAAGTTCATCAATTTGATGTGCAAAGAGCTCTCTTTAATGGAGACTTTAAATATAATGTCTTCTTGTCTTTATTTTGAAGGGAAAATGTCCCTTCTCAAAATTCAAAATGGGGCATGTAAGTAGTCAATTGAATAGAATATCTTATGTAGGTGAACCCACCATGGGACATATGACTAATCATTGCAAAGATGATGAAGAGTGAAATATATCCATCCATTAGGAAATATTTACTTCTTCAACAATAATATTATAAAATTAGAACAATATTAGTGATGTGTTTTTTCTCACTTGTCATAAGCTACATCATCATGACTTTAACATGAAGCTGACCTCCCATAACTCGGAACATGATTTCACAATGAACATGCTTTATGGTTACATAGTTGATAACCTATTATGTATAAATTCACTTTTATACCTACCTTTTTATAATCCCTACATACTACACATTATAGTTAATATGAACCACTCTGAAGAAGAGTGCTAGCTTCTAATTATAATGTCAAGAAACATCATGATTTTTCCCCAATAATTACATAGTGTACAACCATAGTCTATCTATATGAGGTAATGTTTCATTTATCATTTTCCCCATACTAAGTGTTGGTTTTCTTTTCTAGTATAATGCGAACTAGTTTTAAATAACTTGTTACACTATTTTGTTGTTATAATACACCAAGAACAACATTCGGTAAAATAAGTCTCTAGTGCTTAGGTAGTTGGATGATATGGAGAAGGGCATAGTTGGGATTCACTATATTTTTCCTAATGATTTTTTATCCTGAAATTTTGATTAATATCATACCAAAATCTTAACAAACAATTTGTTGATGGAAGTAGACTGAGCTGTAAAATTATTGATGGCAGTGTGGGTGCAGGCATTAAGGAGAGCTTTTCAAACTTCGTGACTATGTTTTCTAGCTTAGGAGGAGTTTGTTGCCAATCCCTATTTCCCATCTCGTTCATCAAAATTTAATGAATCTGTTTGATTTTTCTAATAACATAATATGTTCAAGAAAAATTCCCCTTTTCTCATTCACAACTCACTTTTAAACCAATGTTAAATCTTTCGACATGATGTTTAAAAACCCCTGAGCAACGTATTTCCGAAATTCAAACTCTTAATAAAATTATATTGAAATAATATTAAAACCTTTGAAAATATTATAGAGCACTATAACCAAAGTTAAATACCTTTTCGCATGGTATCGGATTTCAAACCTTTAATAACACTCTATTGCAATAGCACTTCGGGTCCATACCTTTGGTTTAAACCCTTTGGAGCTCCCGACAGGAACAACTTCAGATCTCCTACTTTCACGATCGAATGGCTATCCCGTTCGATTAACTATGATGACTTATCGCTCCAAAATCATGCGAAACTAGTGGTTTTACCACTGGGACATGTCACCACTTGATAGGATCTTGTTCAAATGGAAAAAAACCCCTTGCAACCCAAAAGTGGCACGAAAACAGTGTTGAGTTTTTTCCAAAACCACTTCTTTACACTATTTTATTTCCAAACACATTTAGCGACATATTTCCGCTATTTCTTTGCTTAACTTCAATTTCTCTTGGAACCCTCCTTTTTCTGCTGCAAAATCAATAAGCATAGACCTATTATCAAGACTCGATCTCAAGCAAAGAAAACCAGATTTCTTTAAATTTCCACTCCTCTACATAAGAGTTACTTCCACTCAATTTCTACACAGAAGACTTAAATCAAATGAATTTTCAGAGAGATGAAACCCTCTGGGAATTTGACAAGCAATAACAGATAAATGAAATTCGGAAATTTTATTAAAATAGATGTAAAACCCTCTAAATAAATTCTTCCACGATCCAATTCGATCTTCCTCCTTCTCAAAGGTTACATTTATAGCCTTTTTACATAGCAGTCGACCTCCTCTTGAGGATCGAATTCCCCTAATTTAGATAAAATCCTAATTACATGATATCTTCCTTAAATCTATCAACAGAAATCCAAATATGTTGAATCTAATCTAAAACTATCCAATCCCCCTAGATATTAGTTCAACCGTATCTAGTAAAACTGTAGAATGACAACTAAAGGTACCAACACCTTTGCTTGTAAACGTTTTTTTGGATTTTTTGAATAAATAATGAAGACTTTTGTCTCTAAGCCTCATGCTCCTGCATCAGACTCCTGAGGACAAAAATATTCATGGGCTCCTGTTTATGAGCTCCTCCATAGAACTTTCCAATTTCTACAGCATGGTTTTTTTCATCTAGGAAGCATCCTCAATTAGCTGATCCCTCTGTTTGATCAAAATTTGAAAATACTCTTGTCCCCTGGTTTTCTTAAAAACTTTCTTATCTAATATCCTTTCTGGCTGTAATATCTTTGCTGTGGGTAATTTTTTTACCCATTCAATATTTTCTCTGTCTTTTGGTCTGTCATCTGTGTCACCATCTTCATATCTGTACAAATCAGCAACATTGAATATTCGAGATATTTCAATATCAGATGGTAATTCAATTTCATAAGCATTTGCAGAAAAATTTCTTAATATCCTACATGGTGCTATATTTTTTAATTTTAAATTGTTATACTCCCTCTTTGGAATTATTTCTATTCTTAAGTGTGCTAAAACAAAATCACCAACTTCAAAATTAACTTCTCTTTTGCTCAAATCTGCTATGTTCTTGTACTTGATGTTGCTATCTTGTAACTGCTACTTTACTTGTTCATGTATTGCTTGAATTCCTGAAGCAAACTCCTCTCCTTCAACACTTCTCATTTCTTCTTTTCCCAAGTTCCTCAATTCAGATACTCCTCTTGGGTGCATTCCATAAACTATATGGAATGGACTCTGCCATGCACTTCTATTAGGTGAATCATTATATGCATATTCTTCCTGTGGTAAAATATGATCCCACTACTTAGGATGTTCTTCTCCAAGACTTCTAAAAATATTACCCAAACTCATGTTCACTACTTCAGTCTTCCCATCAGTCTGAGGGTGATAAGATGAGCTAAAACTTAGTTGAGTACCAATTTTCTTCCATAATGTCCTCCAAAATGACCAACAAATCCGGTGTCTCTATCAGAGACAATACTTTTAGGTAAGCCACGTAATCTGACAATCTCCTTGAAAAAGAAATTAGCAACATGAGTAGCATCACTGGTTTTATAACATGGAATAAAATGTGCCATTTTTGAAAATATATCAACTACAACATAAATGGCATCATTCCCTCTCTGTTTCTTAGGAAATCCTAAAAAAAAATCCATACCTACCATATCCCAAGGTCTGTTTGGAATAAGTAATGGAATATACAAACTTGCATTTTGACTTTTCCCTTTTGCATATTGACAAATTTTACTATTTTTCACATACCTTTCCACTTCAGATCTCATCTTTGGCCAAAAATAAAAATGACTTAGTTGCTCATAAGTCTTATTAACACCAAAATTTCCATCAAGTCCACCACTATGTTTCTCCGTGATTAAATTTTCTCTCATAGAACAATTTGGTATGCACAACTAATTTCCTTTGAACAATAAACCCTCTTGCCAGAAATAATCTAACCACTGACTTATTTCTATCAAAACAGGATTACAAAATGCCTCAAATGCTTCTTTGAAATCCAAATCTATCTTATAGAGTTCTTTAAAAAAATCAAAACCTAACACTTCAATTTGACTTTCTTGAACAAGAATGCTTTTCCTACTCAAGGGATATGCTACCTTGTTTTCTTGACCACTTATATGCTTCAATACAAAGTTAAAAATTTGAAGATATTCAACCCATTTTGCATGTTTTTGACTCAATTTAGGCTGTTTCATAATATACTATAAATCATGATTATCTAAATATAGCAAAAATTCTTTAGACAGTAAATAATGTCTCCACTTCTTCAATGACTGTACAATTGCATAAAATTCCTTGTCATAAGAAGAGTACTTCCTCCTTGTCTCATTTAGCTTCTCACTAAAATATGTTATAGGTCTATCTTCTTGGTTTAATACAACTCCAATAGCTTCCCCATTGGCATCACATTTCACTTGAAAAGTTTTATTAAAATCAGGCAAAAGTAAGACATGTTTCTCAGTTATTTTTTTGTTTTAAGAACTAAAAATTTCTTTCTGCTTCAGTAGTCCACTTGAATGGTTGTTTGTCCTTGTTTATGGTTTCAATGATAAGTGCATTGATCTTACTAATATTCCTGATGAATTTTCTATAAAAACTAGCAAGACTGTGAAAACTTCTTACCTCAAAAACATTTTTAGGTGAAGGCCACTCGACAATTGCCTTTATCCTCACTGGATCAATTTTTAGTCCTTCAACTTAAACAAAAAAGCCTAGGTATATCAATTGTTCTTTCATGAATGAAAATTTCTTTAAATTTATCAGTAACTTCTCTTTATGTAACTTCCTTAAGACATAATTAAGATGTCTCACATGTTCTTCCTCTGTTTTGCTATAAATTAATATATCATCTACATATAATATTGCAAATTTACCAATAAATTCCTTTAATACTTCATTCATAAGACTCATAAATGTACTACATGCATTTGATAAACCAAAAGGCATTACCATCCATTCATACAATCCCTCATTTGTTTTAAAGGCTGTTCTCCATTCATCTCCTTCCCTTATCCTAATTTGATGATACCCACTTCTCAAATCTAGTTTTGAAAAATATCTTGCTCCACTCAAAAAATACATCAAATCTTCAATTCTAGGTAAAGGAAATCTATACGTGATTTTTATCTTGTTAATTGCTCTTAAATCAGTGCACATTCTCCAACCTCCATCTTTATTTGGACTTAATATTGTAGGTACTGCACAAGGACTCAAAATTTCTCTGATCAAACCTTTGTCAACCAATTCATGTACTTTCTTTCTGATTTATTCATTTTTTATAGGATTCATTCTGTAAGTTGCTTCGTTTGGAAAATTTGATCCTAGAATCGAATCTATCTGATGGTTGATTCTTCTTACAGGTGGTAATTCATGAGGCAAATCATCCACAATAATATCACAATAGTTCTCCAACATTTCTTGTATTTCAATTGGAAAATCATAAATTTTAGTAGAAGTAAATACTACCTTAGGTTTACAAACTAAAGCAAAATTTACCTCATCATCTTCAACCTGCTGCAAGTATTCTTTTCCACACAACAGTTAAGCCTTTGGATCAAAATTTTTACTTGATGCACCTTATTCTTCTATAGGTAACAATGTTTGATTCATACCTTCTTTGAAAAAATTCTAAGTGTTTTTATTTCCATCATGTACTGATGCTCTGTCATACTACCAAGGTCTACCCAGAAATATGTGACACACATCCATAGGCATCACATCACACATGATTTTATCTTTATAACTGCCCATTTGCAATTATATTTCACATTGTTCCTTTACTATCAATTGATGTCCCTTCTAAAGCCATGACACCTTGTAGGGTGTTGGATTTTCCCTTGTCTTCAATTTCAACTTCTCAATCACCTCTATAGAGACCAAATTATCTGTACTGCCACTATCAATTACCAATTAACAACATTTCCCTTGAAATTTGCACACACTTTTGAGCAAAGTCTTTCTCTGTGTTGGTTCAGCAACTTCCTTTGTTTGTTTTAACAAAACCTTGTTAACCACCAAACAATCTCCTTTCTCTCACACAATTTCTTTCTCTGTCACAAGAAAATTTTCTACTTCCTCTTCAGTCTGAGCAACAATTGCATTTCTCTAGTTTGTCCCGACATTCTCTGGACACTCATAGGCTCTATGTCCTAATTTGTTACATCTGTAACATCTCACTTCTCTTGCTCTATTTCTACCTCCTCTTCCTTTATAAGGACTCCTTCTTCCACTTGTATCACCTTCTGTGGGTGCATAATGAGGTGAGCTGCTGCTAGCTCCATCTCTTGGTGCCGTAGATCTTCCTCTACCACCTTGACTTCCTCTTCCTTGGGAAGTACCTCTTCCTTTGATAGATTTCTTTCTTAGGAGCTTTTCTTCAGCTTTTAAGGCCATTTAGTAAGCCTCTTCTACTGTTTTAGGAGACAATATACTTATCTCATCTTGAATCTCCATTTTGAGATCATTTATGTACCTAGCAATCTTCTCTGTTGTGTCTTGAATTTTTTTTGCTCTTATGGTCACTTTGTAAAATTATTCTGTGTATTCTCTTACTGTCATTAATCTTCACCTAAGATTTTTTATTTGTCTAAATAATGAAAGCTGATAATCACTAGGAAAAACCTTACCTCTCAACTCTGCTACCATTCTGTTCCAATTCTTTATTGGCTACTTACCAACTCTCCTTATTTCTGTTTGCAGTCCATTCCACCAAAGTGTTGCATGTCCTTTCAAGCTTGTGACAATAAACTTAAATCTCTTTTCTTGACCCATCTCTTCATAATCAAAGAATTTATTCATTTCATTGATCTAGTCTATCAACTCTTCTGGATTCAATCCTCCTATAAAAGCTGATACTTCATGTCTAGGCTTGGATATAGATCCTAAAACCGATTTAAAGAATCTCATATCAAGAGTAAGCTCAACATTTTCTTCTTCTTCTTCAGCTTCAAGTTCACTGACATCTTCAGGATCTCTCTATTTTCCTGCTTCTATTGCTCCCAATCCAGCTTGAATCTATTGCATAGTCTCTAGTACTTCATCATTTGCAACTGGGCTACCTCTTTTTGTACCAGCACCACCTCTACCAATTCTGACAGCCATGTTGGATTTATTTTTATGACTTTTGGTAGCTTGTTCAGTGTCTCAAAAATTCTCTGAAAACTACTCTGATGGCTGCTTTAAAGTAGGCTTTGATACCACAAATGATGGCAGTGTGGGTGTAGGCATTAAGGAGAGTTGTTCAAACTTTGTGACTATGTTTTCTAACTCAGGAGGAGTTTTTTGCTAATCCCTATTTCCCCTCTTGTCCAGAAAAATTTAATGAATCTGTTTGATTTTTCTAATAAAATAATATGCAGAAGAAAAAGTCCCATTTTCTCATTCATAACTCACTTTTAAAATAATGTTAAATATTTGGACATGATGTTTAAAAATCCCTCGGCAATTTATTTCCGAACTTCAAACTCTTAATAAAGTTCTATTGAAATAATATTAAAACCTTCGGAAATATTATAGAGCACTTTAACCAAAGTTTAATACATTTTTGCACAGTATCAGATTTGAAACCTTTAATAAAACTCTATTGCAATATCCCATCGGGTCCATACCTTTGGTTTAAACCCCGTGGAGCTCCCGACGCAAACATCGTCGGATCTCCTACTTTCACGATCGAACGACTACGCATTCGAT
This sequence comes from Pinus albicaulis, assembly GCA_034641835.2. Classification (NCBI taxonomy): domain Eukaryota; kingdom Viridiplantae; phylum Streptophyta; class Pinopsida; order Pinales; family Pinaceae; genus Pinus; species Pinus albicaulis. The sequence goes on from CM076582.1 coordinate 86,260,836, forward strand.
TAAATCTAATCACTTATCGCTCCAAAATCATGCGAAACTAGTGGTTTTACCACTGTGATGTGTCGGCAATTGATAGGATCTCGTTGAAATGGAAAAAAACCGCTTGCAACCAAAAATCGGTGCGACAACAGTGCCAAGTTTTTCCAAAACCACTTTTTTACAATCTTTTGTTTTCAAATACATTTAACCACGAATTCCTGCCATTTCTTCATTTAACTTCAATTTCTCTTGGAACCCTCCTTTTTTTGCTGCGAACTTAGTAAGCATAAACCTATTATCATGACTCGGTCTCAAGCAAAGAAAACCAAATTTCTTTAAATTTCCACTCCTCTACACAGAAGTTACTTCCACTCAATTTCTACACAGAAGAATTAAATAAAATGAATTCTCTGAGAGATGAAACCCTTCGGGAATTTTCCAAGAAATAACGGATAAATGAAATTCTACAATTTTATTAAAACAGAGGCAAAACCCTCTAAATCAATTCTTCCACGGACCAATTTGATCTTCTTCCTTCTCAGAGGTTACATTTATAGTTTTTTTTACATAACAGTCGACCTCCTCTTCAGGATCGAATTCCCCTAATTTAGATGAAATCCTAATTACATGATTTCTTCCTTAAATCTATCAACTAAAAGCTAAATATGCTGAACCTAATCTAAAACTGTCCAATCCTCCTAGATACTAGTTCAAGCCTATCTAGTAAAACTGTAAAATGACAGCTAAAGGTACCAACACCTTTGCTTGTAAACATTTATTTATTTATTTTTGGAATAAATAATGAAGCCTCTTGTCTCTAAGCCTCATGCTCCTACATCAATTATGATATAGGTTTTTAGTATTGTACATTTAATTGATAATGTAAATCCTTAAAAGAAATGTAAAAATTCATTATTTATTGACAAAGTTATAATTTTATCTATTTATTTACTCACAAATTCATTATGCTTTTAAGTAGATTGTGTTTATTTAATTTATCTATTTAGAGGAGACTTGAAATAGAATGTCTTCTTGTCTCAATTGGAGGGTTTGTTCACATATCTCCATTCTTAAAATTCAAAATGGGGCATGGAAGTATTCAATTGAATGGAATACCTTATGTAGGTGAACCCACCATGGTACATATGACTAATCATTGGAAAGATGTTGAAGAGTGAAATATATCCATCCATTAGGGAATATTGACTTCAATAGTAGTATTATAAAATTAGAATAATATTAGTGATTTCTTATGATGATAATGTCAGAGAAACATTTTCGTAGCACTATCATCTAGGGAGATCTAATTTTTAGCTTAGAATTTAGATGTATACATGATGATAGACAATATAAGTTTAATATAATTTTAATTAAATTATTAATAATTATTAAGATAATGATAAACAACTAATTTATGTGAAATATTATTTTAATAAATTTTAATATTATCTTTTATTCAATCTTGTTGGTATTATCATTACTCTTCTCCTCTACACCAATGATATCTTTTTATTCCTAGAAGCCATGAGGATTTGGACAATAAACATAGGACTCTTCATGACTATTGCTCCACTTTGGGTATGAAGTTAATAGTCACAAGACTAAAATCATGATAATTCAATCCAAAATGATCACCCAAGGAAATTTTTTGTATGGTAACAATAGCTTGGAGCACCTCCCATAGTCTCTTCTAATAAATAGTAGCACATTTACATTACTTGTAAGCTCAAATAGAATTACAGCATTCAGGAAAGAATTATTGGAGCCTGAAAATCTTATTATCATCTTGAAAAAACTTGTAAGGATGTTAACCATTGTATTTGGACTAAAAAAATGTTCCTCTTTGAGAGACTCTTCACCCATGTTTTCCTACAAGGTTCTGAAGTCTCTGGTTGCATTATATCCAAAGAGTGGTGGAGTAAAATTGGGATGATTCCAAAGAAATTCATAACCTACAATATGAAGATAAATAGAAATACCCACTATGCTATCCTCCTCATTGAATTTGGCCTCTCCCCTATTGAAAGAACTATGTTTAAGTATCCAATGTATAAGAAGAAGCTTTACAACATTGAATCCAAGAGGCTTCTGAAAATTTCTTCTAATATTAGTGACAACCCCAACCTTGGCCTGAAGGGTGGGCGACTTAAGGATGTGTAATATTGGCTCAACCATTGGAGGATAAATTAGGACATCATCTTCATAAGAAAGGATACTCTCAAAGATACTATCACCTAAAAATTTAAGGATAAGATATGGGATGATAAGGAATTGGAGGGTAAAAGGAAGGTTAGATATTGTAAGAGGGTGATCAACCCCACCCTTGACAAGTTGAATTATCTTTATGTTTTTACCTCCTCGAAGAAAATATGAACATGGCTACAATTAGAACCAATTCTTATGAGGTAGTGTTGTCTACTCCCAAGAGTCCCTAGGACCATAGGATTTGTTAGCTTTGTGATGAAGGATGAAAAACACCATATTTTAGATTGTCCCATCATTACCCATATCCTTTATATTTTCCCTAACATGTGTCATACTTCCAATTTTATTGACTTGTTAAGTCATCCCAACTATAATAATATTGGTGGGCTTATTTCCTTTATTCTTGAGCATAGAAATAAGATTCTCAAGTATTACAATTAGATTCTTCCTCTCCTTTGGTCCATAGACCCTATTGGTCTTAGCGGAAGTTAATCATCATCATGATAAATTTGTTTGTTAGAGTAATTTGAGAAATTGAATATTATTTATATAAATAAGATAATTATGTTTATAATTATTTCTATTTTGAATATGAATTTTTATAATTTTAATTAAATTATTAATAATTAATAAAAGAATGATAAACATTTAATTTATGTGAAATATTATTTTAATAAATTTTAATATTATTCACAAACCAAAAATAAGAATTTATCTCCAAAATAATTATGTAACTAATTAAAATATAAATATATATATATATATATATATATATATATATATATATATATATATATATATGAAATTAATAAACAATGTACAAATTCTCTTCGATTTTGATTAGAAAATGATCAAAATCAAGTATCCGTCGGCCCTCCTAAATTGGTTGTGTGCAAAAATTTTGTTTTGTTTATATGAACCTGGGGATTAAATTCTACACTATCACCGATAAAGAGGAAGTCAAACATAATCTCTCTTCTTTTAATTTTGTTCAGAAGGAACATTCCAAGAGCACACTTCTGCAGCAAGCACCATCGTTAATCCTTCTCTCCATTTCATTGTGTCTGCTCATCCCTTGAAAATCGAATCTAGTCACAGTAATAATATAGGTACTTTTATATTTATGAGTTAAAATGGAAAAATATTCCAAGTGGAGGACATTGTGGCTTCTAAGTGTCAGATTATAAAGAAGGTGATGGACTACCTCGGCGCTGATGATTTTATTCCTCTGCCTCTCAAGCAACATTTTGGAAAAGGTGATCCAATATTAAGAAAAAATAATGGTGGTATAAAGATATTAAATTAAATATTTGTGTATAACGAGTCTTCTAGACTTTCCATGTAAAGCTATCATTGACATGATCAGAGGTAGAAATCCTCAGTAGATTCAACGAATTCTTAATATTCAAGATGGATATGATCCAACTCTATGAAGCCACAAGAAAGAGTTACTGGTTTTTAAAAGAAGGGGTGTCAAAAGTGCTATAGATATTTTTAAAATTATGGGAACTAAAAATCCTACTTAACCGAATAGTTTATAGAAATAATTAATTGTGCCTCTGGCCCTACTAGATGAAATCTCAGATACACACTATATTTCATTAAGAAAATAAATTTTCATATATACATGAGGTATAGTCTCAAGATAAGGAAGCTATCTTGGATGCACAATAAGTTGGTTGAGATAATATCTCAACCTCACACCAAACTAGGAACTTAGGTTTTAGCTAACCTATGGAATAGGAATAGACTCTATACATAGAAAGTCACAACTGAAGACAAGTAGTAATTACATATTCCAACACTCCCCCTTAATGACTACTTATCTCAATATCCATTTGCAAAATCTACAATTGTTCTTGTTTGGTAATTACACTAGTTCTATTTGGTAATTACACTTTGTATCTTGTTTATTTTATTGTTGATGTCTATATAAAGGAACAACCATCTACTGAAGTGCATGGGTTCCCAACCACTGCAACTTCCAATCTACTAGGAAGTCCTTCACATACATGGTTCCTCCAACCTCTTGATGAAATCCCCCAATATAAAATAATTTCACCTCATGGATTTTAAAACAAATATGGCCCACCCAAGTGTATCCATCCTGTATGACATAGTCTTCCATGGTGTTAAAAAATTCTTATAGAGCAAAAATATAAAATGTGTATGAATGCCTTTCTAGGTTTTACAAAACGTACAAACAATAAATGACATGTATAATTTCTCTAATTAGAAACTGTGACTTATACTCTACCATGGTCATGAGTCTTTTCTACAAACATAAACAAACTTTGACTACATGATTCATATGCTAGAACACACAAATTTTTTGGCTTTGTACTTTGAGTCTTTGGCATCTTCGTTTTTGACTTTGGCATGATGGTCTGCAAATTCTATTTGTGGTCAAACATAAGAAAATGATATGTCAACGTCCATATAAACAAGCAACCATCCACCAGAATGCATGGGTATTAACCACTGCAACCGCTGGTCTCATATGATGTCCTTCTCATACATGGTTCTATCGACCATTATCACTGAATACATGTACCTATATCTAAAAAGATACTCCTTCCAATGTTGATGCAAAGAGCACTAAGGGAGTTTATTTTGTAAATATGTTAAAAAGGGGGTGTGATAATTTTTAATATTTTATTAATTAATTTGAATAAAATAGGAGAAGGTGAGGATTTTTGTAAATATATTTTTATTAATAAAAGGATATGAGGGAATTTAATTAGTTGAAGGATTTTAGGGATAAAGATCTATCCTTTAGGGATGTTGAGAGATTTAGGGGTTTGTTGAGGAATTGAAGGGATTGAGCATTTAATTTAATGATTTTTTAAAATTGTATAAATAGGAGGGGGTTTTGAGAGAAAAAGACATTGAGATTGTGAGTGAGTGTGAGTAGAGAGTGAGAGGTTTTGAACAACCAAGGCTGTAAGCCTCTGGCAGTTTGTAAGGGCCATAGATTATGAACATCAGGCCAAATAAGAATTGTAAGTATTTTTTTTATGATAAGTGTGTTTAGAGCTTTATTGGTGGATTTGTGTTTAATTTCAGTGATGGGAATGAAACCGAAGTTCGGTGCAGTTTAAGATTTTAATATCACTTTGGAAAAGTCGATTTCACTGTTTCTATAGCACTCTGGCAGATTATATATACATATGAATATCTGCAGCATTGAACAGATGTATATTGAAGCCGTAAAAACGTATAGAAAAGGGTATGATGAATGCTGTTCTTATTTAATTTTAATGGCTCGACAATGAAATTCGATCCAGGAGTTTTAATCGATTAAATTGTGATGGGTAAATCAGTCATAAATTTGGATCGATTTTAACCACTGTTGTAATTACAAGTGAAAAAGGCGCAATTCATGTTTTTTTTCATTTCTGGAAATATATATGAAAATCGAAGTTTGGAAAGGACTGGAAGTTCAATTTGAAGAAAATTAATGCCAGATCTACAATGCTGAAGGTATTAAATCGAACGCTGAACTTTGTATGAATGGAGGTTGTTTTAAATTGTAATTGAGTTACCGGTTGATACAAGTCTGTATAGAAATTTAAATCTTCTGGAAAACTGTTATTTATTGGTGAATTGTATAAAGATGGGTTAGCATTCAATCATGTGAATCGACAGCTGTGTTATCTGGAGCACAATGCTGAATCGATTGATCCTGGCAACAAAGGATCGAACAAAGTTAAATGGAATTCTGCATAAGGAAATCGATTTCTGTTCTGAATTTATGCTAGCGCTGGAGCGAAGGTGGTTTTCAATTTGCACAGAAACTAATATGGGAATCAAGGATCGATGAAGGAGAGCAGATCGATGCGTGTAGAACTTTACTGGGATAATGGATTGAGCGGAAGTGTTAACCAGCAATACCATTAGACAAATGTGTTGACAGTATTAATGCTGAGTTGGAAACTCGTTGCAGAAGTTCAGACGAATGGAAAAGCTGGGCAACAAAGAATAACAAGCGCTGTATCTGCAGAAACGTAAAAGCTTTGGATGGACGAGGAGATTAAATATCAATGAGGAAGGTAAGAATCCCTGAACGTGTTAAATGGTGGCAATTGTGTGAAGTTTAATAAAAATCTCATTGATATTGCAAGAAATAACATCGATATGCAGTGTGTTAAAACTGCTGGGTTAAATTTTCAAGACATAGTTTATATGGGCATTTGATTCTGGCTTTTTCATGGTCGCCCTAGTGGGAAGTTGGTGTGTGAATATTATTTAAAATGAATGGTGAATTTAAAAGCTTATTAACAACAGATTGAAGTGCGGATAGTATTATGGTCAATACTAAAAACTAGGGCGCATAAAATTTGGGGATTTCACAATCAACAAATGTTAAATTGAGCACATTGAAATGAAGACAAGTCTTTGGTTATGTAACATTGGAATGTATATGTGTTGCCACAATTCGACCTTTTAAGAAGGGCGCATTTAGTAAGGACAAGTCCATATGAATGATGTTTATGAACATGTACAAGATTTGGCACAAGGATTGAGGTGAAGTTCTAAATTGGATAAAGATTGCAGATTGTAATTGGATGATGTGTATAAACACACTTGAATATTGGTAATTAAATGAATGAGTGAATGTGGGCATTAAGGAAGCATTTGAATATTGTTTGAAGGTTTAAAAAAATATGGAATTGCTTGAAGGTGAGTGGATCGAGATTGAGATAGTATTGAATGGTTTTGAGCCATATATTGGAAAGCTTCCACATGTTTTTATGAGATGGTGTGAATTTTCCAGTGATTGAGGGAGTTGATTTGTGTAAATGCTGAGATGCATTCTTATATGCACAGAGTTTTAAAAGATCCTGGGTATTGCAGGCTTGGCCTGCGTCATTTTTGGTATCAGAGCTTGGCTCTGTTGAATTGAAATTTTTTTATTTTCTGAATGAGGACAAGAAGGTTTGTTGAACTGAAATGTATTTTTGAATGTGTGATGAATGATGAAGATCAGATTTTAAATCTGATATGCAGCATATACAATTGCAAGTGAACAGAATGCAGGTAAAAAAGATCAGATTCTAATCTGAAAATTAAGCAACCAGAGTACAGCTGGGAGAATGGAGGAGAACAATTAAGTTCTTAGAGGCAGGTAAAGCAGAATTAAGCAGAGATTGTAGAGACAGAAAGAATCCACAGCGATGTTGGGGAATGGAAATTCACTTGGATCGTGCAGGTATTGTGTTTGGTTAATTTTGATTTGAGTTTTACTGACAAAGAAATGGAATGAGGATTGATGGTTGCAGCAATGAAGAAACTCAGCAAAGAAGGAATTATTGATGACAGCTGAAGTTTGCCAGATAAAGCCAGAATATTGGAAGAGAGGATCAGATTTTAAAATCTGATTGACAGTAGTTGAATATCGAGAAATTTATGAAGGAAAGACGTTGTAGTGGTGGGTCCCGAAGGTAAATGAGTGGGCGGATGGAAGGATAGTGGGCCAGATCTTGGAGAACAAGATGATATGTTTTTAGAATAGAGTATTGTCTTGCATTCGAAGTATTTATTTTCTTCCGAAAAAATTGTTATATGGTCAAGGAAACGGTGAAAGTTTCTAAGTGAAAACATAGACGTGGCAGAACCTTGAGGAATTCCAATAGAGATTGGATAAGGAGGTCAGTTGTGAGCGGATAGTTTAGAGGCTGGGAAGAGCAGAAAGTCGCAAAGGAGTTCGGAAGATGCTAACCAGTGCTGCGAAAATTTAGTGAGGAAACTGGTGAGGTAAATTTAACAACCAGGACAAGACTATGCTGAAGAGGCTTTAGTTGCTCGTAGTGATGAGGATGTAGAGATACATGATATTGACGATCTATGAGAGGGATTCTGAAATCAACCTGGCAGAGGACAAAGAAGAAGGATGCGAGACAATTGGCATGCGAATGGTAAGCAAAGAGGAATATGGAAGCATTTTGAGATAGAAGTTCAGCGGGAATTAATGGAGATGTTGCAAAGAAATAGAGGTGATGAAACATTGTTACATCATAAAAGAAAATTTGAAGTGGCGGAGGCTACAAGAAGAGGAATCATCGAGATAAATATCACGGTCATCTGAATAAGGGAACCAATTAGGTTATAGATGCAGGGCGAGTGGCTGAAAGAATTGAGCTACAACAAAAGGAAGATGCTGAAGAAGATGTTGAAGTTTCGATATGTTACCCAGAAAGTGGACCATTACTTTTTGAAAGTGATGAAGAGCTAGAGGAGTTGAATCATATGAATGATTCGAAGCAGTCCGAAGACTTGATGACTGAAGCATCAAATAAGACCGTAAGGTCTTGTGATTTTAAAACTAATGATTTGTGTGTGATTGCAGGTTTGGAAGAAGATAGGCAGTCTTTTGAAGTTGTCAAAGATGTGAAAGAGTACCTTCCAGAAGATGAAAGTCTGGAAGCAGAATATGATAAAGAGACTGGGAAAGAATCAGTTCAATACAATGGAAAAATGCTGGAAAACATCATTGAAATAGTTGATGAGAAGGGGAGACTAGCTGATAGTCTCAAGATTTCTTTGAGTTTGGATCAGCATACTGATATGCTGACAGAAGAAGAGAAATCAACGCAACATACTGAAGTGTTGCTAAAGGGAAAAGAGGTATAGAGGTCTTATTTTTTTTATAATGATTGTCTTATAATTGAAGATGTTGTTGTAGATGCTGGAACATATTTGGTACAGGTGGATAGCCAATTGGAGGAAGAAGAGGAAGAACATCTACTAAAGGATGTTAAGTTAAAAGAGCAGAGGATGAATGTCCAGGATAGATTGCTGAAGAAGGATGACAAAGCAGTTGTCATAAATAATAATAAAAAAGAAATTGCAGATGATGAGCAAAGGAATGTTGCAGAGGGACAGGAATTTTGGGAGGCCGCAAAATTTATAGTAGCAGCAGCAGAAAAGGTGCAAAACAGCAGTAAGGGTGAAAAGGAAGCAATCAAAACAAGTGAAGAACAAGCAAGAATGAGAATTCAACAATCAAGAGATGGAAACAATCAGCAGACAGAGGACATACTGGACAGAGAAATTGAGTTGATAAGGAGGATAATGATAAAAACATCCCAGAGAAAGACAACCGAAAGAAAGAAAAGGAGCGACAACAAGAGAATGACAGTGAAAGATTGCAAGAGCAGAGCAAGTGGAGCATTACAACACAAAATATGGAAACCTGGAAGACAACAACAAATAACAACAGTAGTAAAGCAATCAACAAGCACGAAAATATTACAAAATAAAATTTGGGATCCAGGAGGAAATATCCAGACTTATGACCAAGTGGTCATGAGTTTTCTTACATGGGGAGTCTGATGCAGGAGCATCAGCTCCGAAAAACACCTTGTATTTTATCTAAGCTAGGGGGCTTCATATTTTGAAGAAATATTAAATTTCGTGTAAATATTAATATTATTTTGAGTGATTAATTAATTATTTGTGAGAAATTGTAAATATGAGAGAAATTAGTTTCTAGATTATTTAGAATTAATGAGGGAGTCTAAGTTGGAATTAGTTTCTAAGTTTTAGGGATAAAGATCTATCCTTTAGGGATGTTGAGAGATTTAGGGGTTTGTTGAGGAATTGAAGGGATTGAGCATTTAATTAAATGATTTTTTAAAATTGTATAAATAGGAAGGGGTTTTGAGAGAAAAGGACATTGAGATTTGTGAGAGAGTGTGAGTACAGTGTAAGGTTTTTCTACTTGGAAGCCTTAGGGCTTATGTAAAAAGGGCCATCGATTTGCATATCTGGCCAGGAAGAACAATAATTGTAAGTATTTTTTTATATGATAAATGTGTTTAGAGCTTTATTGGTGGGTTTGTGTTTATTTTCAGTGATTGGAATGAAACCAAGTTCGGTGTAGTTTAAGATTTTAAATGCCAGTTTGGAAAAGTCGATTTCACTGTTTGTATAGCACATTGGCAGATTATATATATATGAATATCTGCAGCATTGAACAGATGTATATTGAAGCCGTGAAAGCATAGGGTATGATGAACGCTGTTCTCATTTAGTTTTAATGGCTTGACAATGTGTATGAAAATCGATTCAGGAGTTTTAATCGATTAATTGTGATGCTAACTTGTAAGGAGGTTTTAATTATTGGAAATCACTTCAGGATTTAAGATTTGTTTGCGTTAAAAGAACCAATGAATAGCATCACGGGTCTATAGGCCGAACACATCATTTGTTGAAACGGTGTCAGCTGGAACAAATGGCGCTGTTGTGAATTCAATTAAAAGCTAAATGCAGAGGGTAACCTATTCGCAGGTGAATTGTTTTAATTGCCTGAATGTTATTAATTTGGATGTGGAGATTGTCAAACTATAATGCAAAATTATTTGAGTACAAGAGGGCGTTGAATTGAGCCCGAATCAAGGGCGTTAAAACTCTGAGAAGTATTTTAATACATTTTGAATCTGCAGATTGTGTGGAACTCCATAGGAGAAATTCTGTTAGGATTGAACAATTCTGAGTTTGTGTTCAACAACAAGTAATGAATGAATTGCAGAATAAACCTCCGATTGCCGGAGTGATAGAATTGAAAGCAATTGTTCTATTTTTTTTATGGCCTGTCCAGCACGAATTGAAGATTACGTTCTCTGCGTAGAAGTGAAGTTTGGATACTGTGTGACTGAAGGGCGCAGATTCCAAGTAAATGTTAAATGAATTTAATGTAGTCAAAACTAATATCGAATTGCAGTTTGGATCAGCAATCAACGATTCAAGTCTGTGTTGAAAATTTAACGCAAATTATGGAACAGTGAATGCTGGAGAACGCAGAGACATATGTCTGGAAAATTCGTTGAAGGCAGCTTTGGTAAGTATAAAGTTCTGGCATTTAATTTTAACCGGTTCATCTGAAAATTCTGTTGTATTGATGGCGTGTTGAGTAAACTGGACCATGACTCGGACCTTCAGAAGTTCGAAGGCTTTTTGCAGCTAATCATATCTCATATAAGATTTGATATTGTGGATGGAAGCGTTGAAGACGCTGGTAAATTTGCGGGGTGTATAACAGTAAGCACGTTGAAGTGAATTCATTGGGCGATGTTATTAGTTTGCATAGAGATTGATGGAATAAGATGGATGCAAACTCGTTTTAAAACTGATGATGCACATGTATAATGATAACCAGGGGCGCATTTGTTTGATGACTTTGATTGTGAAATCCGATCTCAAAAGGTATATGTACAAGATTTGACTTTGTAATTGAATGATGGGTGTGAGAGCGTATACACATGGATTGGAATTGAATTTTTGTATAAAGTTATATTTTAAGATTTGAGATTTGAATTTTATAAAAGCCCTATGAAATGGAAATGAGATATGATGAAAACATGTAAGCTTGAATTGGAAATACAGATTCAGGTTTTGGGATGATGGGTTAAGCCCATGTGAATGTTGACATTGATATGGTTTTTCAAAATCATTTGAATATTATTTGAAGGTTTCAAAAGTTATGAAACAACTTGAAGGAGAGTGGATTGAGATTGATATTATATGAGATGGTATTATAATGATTGGAAAGCTTCCGCATGGTAAATGGGAAAGAGTGAATTTGCCAGTGATTGAGGTTTTTAATTTGGGAATTTGCTGAGTATGCATTCTTATATGCATGGTTATATGAAGATCTTGGGTATTTGCAGGCTAGACCTGCATCAGATTCATAAGCTAGCATTGCCAATCTATTATTGATATCGGAGTTGGGAATGTGAGAAGGAAATCATTGTGAGGACAAAGCACAATAGTGCAGGAAGCACCAACATTGCAAACCCCAAATCCATTTGGGCCAAGCACGCGGAAGAGCCTTCAGTGAGAAGAGAATAGAATTTGACTTTCAACACAAATGGGCTTTCCTTCCACAAGTATCTAGAGTATGTGAGACCCTTGCTAAGAAAAAAAACTACAAATCCATTTTTTAGACTTGAAGTCATGGATGTTAGCCTGCTTCGAGCCATGTCATAAGAGGTTTCCATAGTACTAAGTCTTCTCTTGCCCACAAAGAGCATGGAAATTCTACATTGAGGATTCGACCATTTCCCAGAGAAACGAGTGTAGAGAAACCATCGTTCGATGTTATGTAGAAAATATGTCTCATTGCTTCCGATGCTCGATCCACCTCTACTATGAGTCTCGAGCGAGATTCGCTAATGATATTACATTAATAAAATATATACATTAGTAATAATTTTAACATTAATAAAACTAATGTAATAATTGAATATAATAATATTATTACATGTAATAATTTATCTTAACTTAATATAATAATCTTATTATACGAAAATAATATTTTTTTAACGTTATTATTAATATTACTATTATGAATAACATTACTATCAATATTAAAACTTTAATTATAGTAATAATAATTAAATTATTGACCAAATAACTTTGGACTCATTGTATAGGGGTATAATAATATTATTACTAGAAATTGCACCATATGTTGCAAAGGAAACGTTGTAAAGCAATAACATAGGAAAGAGTAGTATAGAGGAAAAAATATTTGATATGTTATGTGATTTAATTGAATATTTAACTTATAAATATGAATTATTTTATTTAAAAGAAATTATAGGTTTGGAGAATTGTTTGGATAAAAAAATTGGTTTCTTTTATAACCTACGTAGGCTCTTCCTTTCATAGTGATTTCTAATTATGCACTATGGGCCAGATGGCAGACGTATAAAATGGAATCGATTTGCCTGGAAATAAACTTGACTGGAAATACTCTTTTAAACCCTTGTAAAGGAACAAAGGAATGAAGGAAAATAAGAAGCAGTTCCTCGCGGAAGATGTCTAACAGGGTAATTTTCAATAATATGCACATGTATGGCTACCAACATGGGAAACACGAAGGAAATCTCATTGATAGACTAATTCATTATACAACCACATCACATCTCTTTCATACAATAATTTCTTGTAGATATCGAAACCCACATTAAGACACTGTTATTTGAAGATTCTCATAGTAACATGGATGCTTTTCTACGGCCTTGCATTTGAATTTCTTTATAGTGGTTACTATTTATTATTACTGTCAGTACACACACTTTGATGCTCTCGCTCTTATCATCATGAAGCACTCACCCTTGTAGACACCATCAATGTAAGCACCTTTGTAGACGAATTTAAGATCTGCAAGCCCCTGGACTCTCGTATCTCGTGGGGAACATAATTCTTCTTATTTATATTCACCAGAGTGGGAATGGGACTTGGCATGTTCTTCTGAAGCGTGCTGGTCTGCATATTTAAATATAATATTTTTATATATGCACACACGGTGATATAGATCTCAAGTATTTGTCCAACGTAATCGGAAACGACTCTGTATATATGGAAACATATATACAATTGGTATACATCCGTATATATTTATATGTTCATAATGCAGGTAGAGGAAGATTTGTCGTTTGCGTTGGACAAAATATTTGAGACTCGAATATCAAATGAGACACAGGAAAAAGAGTGCGCAAGTCACATGTGATTCTAGGAAACAGGTAACAAACAATTTTATTTTTGGATGAATGTCAATGTTAGGCTTTACAATTCGGAGATGGTAAAAATGACTCATTTCATTTTAATGTAAAATGAAATTTCTGTGGGGTTGTGGCGTGGTTGATTAATAAGAGTTTACACAATTTTCTCTATTTTTTTTGTGTGGATGATGAATACTCTTATTAGAATTCTAAACCTAAAATAAAATTTCTAAAACTCTCATTAATAAACTCATTTCTTGTTCTTCTGAACTTTTTTTCCTTCTAAGGCTTACACATGTAGATGGTTCAGCAAGCTATCAAGAATATTTGGAGCACCCATTTTGAAGAAATGCTTTTAAAGATGGGATTCGATCAATCTATTCTTGTAAAGTATTAGAATCTCAATGCCCTCATGAAGCATACTACAAAAGGTAGAAATGCAATACTTCAACAAAAGCTCAACATTTGTTAAAATGGGACTCCATTAGCTTTGATGAATTAAATGATGCAAGTGGGAATTACAGAGGAAGTTGATACGTATTACACCAACAATGCGGCAGGCATCTAACCTTATTCTTTCATCTATTTACAGCCAATAAAATCCAGAATTTTTTTTTGGAATTTTAATTGAGATTATTTAAATAGTTGAGTAACTAAAAAAGAAAAAATTACCTTTTATAAGAAGAATCGTGAATGTTAGTGAAGATAAATGCATTTGGGAGACACATGTCCAGCCTTACACGATACCCAGGTCATATAGTATTGAAATTACATAATCAAATAGCCTTAATAAGCACAATGCATCATCCATGTAACAACAATGATGAGTTCATTCATAAAAGAATTGCATGCCCTTACCGCTTCTCCGATCGTAGTTGAAATTACAGAGCGTGGTTCCAGATCATCATGACAAAGATTCAATACAATCTGTACTTGTTGTGTTGTGTTGTAAAACAAACACATTATTTCCAAAATACATAAAAAAAAACCCAGAAAACTGAGGGCTAGAATAGCCTCCAAAAATGCATGCGGAAACATACCAAGACATCTAACGGCATAACCAAGTCAGGTATCGTCTCTTTGGTCACAACACTATAAATTTGGAATGCTTTCACTGGAGCAATGTGCAACCCATCGTGGGCATCCTTTTCTGGTGACTTGGTATCAGAATTTGGCAACCAAAATTGAATCTGATTATCCTTCTCCATCGGCAATTTTTCCTGCAAAACTAAGTTACAAAATGTCACCTACATTAAAAAGAAAAGTATAAAGGAAAGAAAAAAGTCCTGGGCTACCTTCTTCTTCCAATTTCATGCACACAGTGCAGTTGTTTGGAGAACCTAAAATAATTTTCGTTATTTCTATTATTTCTGTTACTGATTAATAAAAATATTCAATCCTAAGGTAGATATTATTTCAATCGTCTAACATAAAAATCAATGGTACACAATGGTACAAGTGGCAGTTGAGGGGAGTTGTTTTCAAAGAGGGATGCTTTACAACGTAATTAATGTTATTAAAATATATAAGTAATGAAATTAATATTAATAACAAAATAATAATAATATATTAATGTAAGTTATATTAAAAGCATAATATTAACATTAATATAATAATAAAATCATTAATAACATTAACAATATCACATTGTTAACAACAATGCATTAATTACAACATAATATACCACTAATATCATTACGATAATAATTTTATTATATGCAACAACTTACCTTATCATAACGTTATTCTAATGTGGTAATATTATATAATATCAATAATAAAATTAATATTAACGTTAAGTTTAATATTAATATTTCCCACGAGGTGTAGTTCAATTGGCGATCAACATATTATGAAGTCATATGTAAGGCAAGAGATTCAAAGTTCAAATCCCTGTGGGTTAGGCCATCTGTATTGTGTCGAAATTTCTAGATTTATCGCATCCATTTTTGTTTAAATTGACGTTTCGATATAAATAATAGGGTGTGAATATGAACGGATGAAAAAAATAGGTGGTCGACTTTAAATAACAGAAAGTGAATGAAATTTGTTCACAAATTTAATTATTCTATTTATTAAAGTAATAACTTTAAAATCATTTGTTAGCTTACTATTTATTCGAATTTTTATAATTAAGACTTAAAATAATTATAGATAACTATTTCAAAATTATCAAAATTATTTATATTTATATTTGATAAAGGTTGATATAATTATTATTAATAATAATCATCTACAATTTTAATGATAAATAGTTAATAATTATTAATAACTATTAAGAATTTAATTTATCAATTAGGAGTATGAGACTAATAATTTTATGGAAGATATCATTAATTTTAATGATTAATAATTAAAAATTCTTGTAATTAAATTAATAATTATAAATAATTAGGAATTTAAATTAAAAAGGTTTTAAAATTAATATTAATACTATTTAATAGAGTTGATAAATATTTAATAATATTATATTTAATTGAGATTAAATTGAATTATTAATTGGATTTGAATAAATGAAAAACAGTGGGTAAGATGAAATAGACTTAAGGTGATCATTTCAGCAAAAAAAAGGAGAGACAAGGTTGAGGATGATAATGGAGGAAAAGAGAAATTATCAAGTAATGAAAGAGAAAGATGAGTAAATGTGTTGTGAAACCAGCTCCAGAAATAGAAGAAAAGAGATATCAATGCCTTAGAAATAAGCCACTTCGAGGGGGCAACCTCCAATACATTACATGAATGAACAATCCTTGGATGATACAAATGAAAAAACTTCCTTTCTATATATAGGAGTCCATGGGGCCACAATGTAATCCTAGCTGACCTAACAATAATAATGTAAGGGCACAATAATAACAATATGGGGGTTATAGGGGTACAATAATAACAATAAGGGGATCTACACTAACATAATAAGGGACTACACTAGTAATATAGGGACCTAACATGCCCCTCTCCTTCAAACGAGTGTTGTCCTCAATGCTTGATTATTTCTTGATGCTTCTATATAAAATTCTCATCCTCCTATGTGGAATCTGCTACAGGAAAGTTCTTCCACTTGATGAGATAATATGAAATTGATTGTACTTATCGAGTTCTTGTTTCTGTGACTGCTTCAGAACTTCTTTCGATGTGATGTTGATCTTCCGGTTGTTTCATTTGATTTTGCGCCAAAGTTAGGTTATCCTTTGAGAGTTGGAGAACTTGTTGTTGATGCTCGATGTGATATTCCACTACTTTATCATACATAATAGATTTTATTTGATCCTTCAAACAATCCAACTTAGCCTCCATTTCTGCTTTTAAACAATCTATGTCATCTTTGGTTGCTCTTCATAAGATCGAAATTTGTTGCACTTGGTACCATATTTTTGATATCTCATACTGCAATTCTTCCTCTTCATGCGTCATAGTATAGCTTTCTGAGGGCTTAATGGGTACGGAATTAATTTTTTGAGGCATTATAGAACCCATTACTGATAAGAATTCTTCAATATGCCCTTGGAATCACTTCAAACTTCTTTTTCAAACAAACATTATGCAATTTTAAAAAACAAGTACACACATTTTTATTGCTTTTGAGTATCTATATATTGAAACTAAATTATCTCTATGATTTTAGATCTTCAATATCTAAAATATCGCCCTGAATTAGCCCTCTAAATCTTCTTTCGAATGCCACAGGTCTGACCTAATTTGGATTCTTCAAGGCAAAGTTGTGCCCAATATCCTACAATGACCTAATTATGGACTTGTTCAATAGAGAAAACTTGTACAACTTGCCACGTGTCCCTGTTTCCTCCTTCAACTCTAAAATTGATAGACAGGAAACTATATTCCATGTGCTTGCATCCACTTTTGACATAATTGCAATCTGATGCTCAGAGAGAGAGTTATGAAGATTTTCCCACGATCACCTCTTTGAGATGAAATTCAAGAGCCTGAAAAAGTCCTACCTTCCACAAACCATATCTCTGAAAATATTGCGAATTAAGATCTGAAATTTTGTGAAGATGTTTCTCAGAATTTTGGCTTCGTGTTCTACAAATTTCAGATTCCGAACCTTCGTAGAAAAAAAGTTATAGTGACAATGCCACGATGACCTGTTTAGGTTAAATTGAGGAGCCTCCAAAAGTCTTAACTTCCACAAATCATATCTCAAAAAAATATTGCGAACCAACCTCTGAAATGTTGTGACGATGTTCGTCAGGATTTCGGCTTCGCACTCTAAAAATTTCAGCTTCTGAACCTTCGTAGAAACAAAGTTATAGCGAAAATGCCACGATGACCGGTTTGGAGCAACGAAACCCTAGAATCCAAAGCTCTGATACCAAATGTTGTGAAACTGGCTCCACAAATAGAAGAAAAGAGATATCAACACCTTAGAAATAAGCCGCTTTGAGGGGGCAACCTCCAATACATTACATGAATGAGAAATTCTTGGATGATACAAATGACAAACCCCCCTTTCTATATATAGGAGTCCATGGGGCCACAATGTAATCCTAGTGGGGCCACAATGTAATCCTAACCGACCTAACAATAATAATGTAAGGGCACAATAATAACAATATGGGGGTTACAAGGGTACAACAATAACAATAAGGGGATCTACACTAACATAGTAAGGGACTACACTAGTAACATAGGGACCTAACAAAATGAGAATGAAAGATAATGAATGAGAAATATGAGATGCAAGGGAGAAGTTAGGCATGGGTGGGATTAGTGTTCAAAGTAGGAATCTAATTTTCACTTATTTTCCAGTCATCACTACGGTTGAGGCTATACAGGTGTTTTCCAATTTCGATAGCTTCTGTAAACAAGAGTTTTCAATACAAATATGATGATTGGTTTTACTAGAATTCTCAGCCAAAGCTGAGGTTTTAGAGCGGTTAATTTTTATGTCAGCAGCGTGTTCTTGAATCCTTGTCAAGATAGAGTGACCAGTTTCACCAATGTAGGGTTTGCCACATGAACACTGAAATAAATAAACTCCTTTGTGGCATCTAGGATCAATGAGATCTTTGACCGATTTGAGACACATGTTGATGGTGTTCATAGGTTTGAAGGTTGTTTTAATATTGTTCTTTTTTAAAATGTAAGAAATTATTAAGATTAATGTTAATTTTAATACTAATATTATTAGTAACATAACATTAGCCATGTAATATTATTGTTAATTGTAACATAAAAATACTATTTTTTCAAATAAAATCATATTGATTTTATATTAAAAAGAAAATTTGGATACAAGGCTAGGACCCTTACATATTTCTTTGTGTTTCAAATAAGTACTACTTTAAAAAATATAGGACATGGAAAATCTATTTATATGGAAACTTTTACCTACTATTCTAAAAAGATGTTGGCTATAAACTCGGCAAAAAACACCTAGAAACATTCTAAATCTACATAACATCAGAAATATTAAACAAAGTAGCATGATTATCTATAAGAAAAGACTCTTGGTATGCCAGTTTCACCATGCAGATAAGTTCTCATCCTCATCTAGTTGTTCTAGTTTTCCTAGTGCGCTTTGGCTTTTTCTTCTCTCGTCCTCCACTGGTACTAACCACTCTCACACTTAATATAGCACCACCATTGGTATTTTACTCAAGCTCAACCACCTTGATGTCTAAATTTATTTTCTCAGTTCAGATTTGTGGCATAAACGATTCAATTTCCCCTTCACTAATTCATGATTCATATCCATGAGAAGCTAATTAGATTTACACTTTTTCTCCTTTGTGGTATCCTTTTGTCGGAGGGTGTGCAACAATCATTTGGCCAATATAAGAAGCCAAGCCAACAACATATTAGTTTTAACCTATTCATCCTCCTGACTATGACCTCCAAAATTCACCAGTACTAGGGTGTCATACACCACATATCGAGCTTCTAAGGGAAATGACCACTTATGTTCATCTATTTTAGTGCTCAATATGAATGCGGTGCAGGTCTGAAACACCACAGAACACAATATATAACCACACCTTCTCCTTAATCTTCTCCATGGATTATTGAGGCACAAAATTACCATATCCATGCTTGAATCTCGAAAAACTCCGCGAAATGTTAGTCACACGATACGGAAGGATAATATAATTAACAACAGTCTACAAATAAATGAATGCATAAGTAGGGCTGAGGCATTCCACACTTGTGTTAATGATTTCTAGACTTGCCGCATTGAAGCCTGATGCCACTTGTTCTCTCAATTCATTGCCTCATAATTCTAGATGATTATGTGACTTAAACATGAGTTCATTCTAATATAAATATACTATTAATATCATTAATGCTAACACAACCACATTTACATGTGGTTGATATACATCAATATGTGTGTATGAAACACATCTACAACCATATTTACCAATGTGGTTGATATACGTCGATAGGCATACATCCATCACCCACCACATTAATAATTGTTAGATGTGTTTTGTTAAAGGCTAACTATTTCTCATTATTAATAACTATATAAATAATAATAGGCAAATTATTTTTTATTTATATAATTATACTTGTTATACTAATATTATTTTGTATATTAATATAACATTAGCTATTACATAAAATTTTGCTAATATATTAATAATTATATTTAAAACTATAATATAATTCACATATAACATAATAATAACATTTAGTTATTATTAATAATGTGTATTTATCTATACCATTATATTATCATCAATAATTATTATATATTTACTTGGAGTATATTAATAATATTAACTATATATATACATTACATATTAAAATAAAATATATTATACTATTACCTCAAAATATTTTATATATATATATATATATATATATATATATATATATATATATATATTATTTCGAAGTAATATTATAATATATTTTAGTTTAATATATAATCTATACATGGTTAATATATATATATATATATATATATATATATATATATATATATATATATATATATATATATATATATATATATATATATATATATATATTATTTAATAATACAATATATAATTATAATATATTATAAAAATTAAACTCTAGGGTTTAATATTAAAAACTATAGGATTTAAACCCTAATATAT
>CM076582.1:86281717-86359950 GCA_034641835.2 Pinus albicaulis
GCCAGATATTATAAAATATTGTAGTGTTGTGATTCTCTCACATTTGTATTATAAGACAATTTCCAAAGAACAACTTTTGGTGGTGGTTAGATGATGGAGTCACTACTAGGTTTCTTTATCTGGAGAGGACCAGAGGTAGGAGGTGTGGAAGAGGAAGAGTGATCTGGAACTTCCAGTTCCACATGAGCCTTGGATGGATTGTCATAATATTTCGTTCTCGTGGTCATGGCAATGGATTTCATTCCAGCCATGAACACTTGAGAGCTACTAGATGATTGAGCCTGGTATACCATTTGTGTCTTCTAGTAAGGGAATGACTCTTTAAAAACTGTCAGAGTCTCGGGTGCACCCTTTGGAAGACAGGAAACTTTAGCACGCCAAGGATAGTCCTTGGTGTACTGATCATCATCACATATTAGACAAGGATATTTGGTCTTACTTGATGAATAATCACCAACAGATGACTTATTTTAATCATGTTTACTGTTTTTGGATTTATACTTTACCCTTTTTCTTACCCTTCGAGGATTTTTCTACTACGGTAGACTCGAAAACATCTACCTCTAATATTTTACCAGGATTATTCTGATTCTAAGGAGTGGGGGGCACAGTGGCATCAATGGATTTGGACTTTAAAGAAGCATTAGGCACACTGCTATCAGTATGAGACACTTTCCCAATAACACCATCCACTAGAGACGTAATAGGAGACTAAGATGATGAATGATTAGTCAAAGGATGCATCTATAATATTCCCAAAAAGGGAACAAGTAACAATACTAAACAATACTACTCAGAAATAACACAGTTCAACAAAGTAAAAGCATGAGGCCAATATGGAGGCTTAAAAATAACATTTGAAACAACAAATCAACATTATATTGAAGCCCATGAGTTATAGAACAGAAAATATAAGACTTTACATGAAGAAATCCTCAAAAATAGGTGCTACAACCATATTTTGACTGAACAAGATTTACAACGTTATTTTATTGGTTGATAATAGGTGTATATTACACTTCATATATAGAGTAGATCTGTGTACAAAAATTTAGATCTATATCAGATCTGTACACTAGATAGGCTCCTCTACAAATGCCCCTTGGGGTTTTCAGCAAAAAGTGAGGTACATGGAGTAGATCTGAGATCTTATGTAGCAGATCTGCAGAATGATTTAGAAATTATGAAGAAAATACAACAATATTCAAATCAGATCTGAATAGGACATGGATCAGATCTAAAATCCATGGATTACCACAGTGAAGGGTAGAACCCCAACACTAGAGATCTCTCCTCCAAAAGTGTGCCAAAACACCTTGCAACTATACACTTGCAAATAACCCAGTACTGGAAGAAAAAATATGTTGTAGGCTCTAGAACATATGTGGCCTCAAGCCAAGATCTGAAATCAGTGCTCCAATCATCCAGTACTCTCTTTTCAAGGGGATAGAAAACGTTCCCACTGAAAAGAGGCACTAGAATGGCCTAGATCTGAGTATATCTAGCCTCCACTTGCTGCAGCTTACAAAGACAACCAAACCCTCAACAAGATCTACATTTTAGTTGGAAGAAGATCTTGGCCAAATTCCTGATAGTGGACAATAAATGAAAAACTTCTCCAAGAGCTACTCAAGGAAAGAGGTGGGATTCCTGATCAGGAACACCCAGTGCTAAGCAACACTATTCTCTACTAAATAGCCAAGAGAATAAGAAATATCTAAACAGACAAATTATTTAGAAATATGATATCAATCAACAACCTTCTCATGCTGTCCTCCTCTTCCTTTTATAAGATTGAGAGCTTGCAGAACCCTAAACCATCTTAATGAAATAGCTTCTTTCACATGTTCCACCTCCAACTAAAATTGTGATGTGCATTAATGAAGGCCACTCCTTCTAGACAAAATTGTTGATTTGGTCATGGTTGACCCAGTAAAAGAATTCAACCCCTTTCACATCTAGGGGTGCTCATTTAGTTAGCCCATATTTAACCTTGTTCACATGTGGCATTGATTTATTTGTTGTTCTAGGAGTTGTTATTATCCTCCTTTACACATTTATTCATACAACAGAAAAATGAAACAAAAATGAATATTCCCATTAGCTTGGGCTAATTGGGAATATTACAGTCCTCCCCTCCAAAATGTTGCTTGTCCTCAAGCAACTGATAAGGTGAGTGCTGCAACACTTCTCCTCCTCCATTGGTGACACCATCATCATGTGTTAAGCTTCTTCCATAAGCTAAGTGCTCACCAATCCAACCCTCCATGAATTTTTCCTCCAAGATTCTTATGAGATGTAAGTAATCGATCCCACAAGGATTAAATAACTCAAATGAATCAAACATGGCCGAACCAATTCTCTCCTTGTAACATGTTGCATAAGGTGCATGGAGAACCTCCATCCCATGTCATACATACATGCCTCCAATCATCCCTCCATACATACCCATAAAAAGTACAAGTATATCATCAATGTATGGAAGAAAAACTACATACATACAAACAAAAAATTGAGCATGTGGAGGTGGGCCATAGTCCCACATATGATACCAGCGCAGTGCATCTCCTGACTGCATCAGATAAAGGTATGGTAAGTGGTTTCCCCACCACTTACTTGATGCCAATGTTATCTCACTATGGCTGAAAGTGTGAGATATGTTTGGTGATTTTGGGAAGCACCCATCATGATAGAAAATCTCCCTTTGCACATCAAAGAAGTGGCCAAATTTAGAAATTTTAGTGGCCTAATTTTTTCCATGAAATTTACATGATACATTACTCCTCCCTGGAGTCATGGCCTACATAAAAATGGTGAAATAATATGTAAAATCAGAAAATAAAACATTCTTTACAGAATCAGATTCTTCACCATCAATACTCATACAAATGGAGTGGTGCATGGATCTTTCTCCTATTTCAAAAGAAGGAAGAGATGGCTGAAATAACCCCTTCATGGCGTCATGTTGCTACTCCAACTTCACATAGTTCATGCATTCTTGAAAATGCTGATATAGTTCTTCCTTGAAGCCTTCCCAATCAAAGATCCTCATGATGTTGTTGTAGATCCTCATGGAATAAATATGGCTGAAGAAGAACTCTTTGTATGCTCCTTGTAGTAACTTCTGCTTGAGCTTAGAAGGTCTAGACAAGAAGATCCTACCATGATGATAGATGACCCCTTCATGGAATAGATAACCCTCTTCTTGTAGTTGTTCATCAAGTATCATACAAGTGTGAAGATCTTTGGAATAATCCACCAACAGTTGGGATTTCCAATATATATATACACTCCCCAACAATGACAGTGCTGGTAATTTATCAACAGAAAGGCTTGTCATGTTGCTACTCTCCTCCTTGACATCTCTCATGCCAAACATGTGTGTTGGAAGGCCATTCCTTCCATTCTTCTCCTCCCATAGCGCAGATTTAGAAATGAGAGTGGGTGATGATGATAAGAGAAGAAGATCTGCCTCCTTCTTGAGCTTACCCAAGTCTCCCAGCATTGTAGCTTTGTATTCTAATGCTCTAAGCCCTCCTAGATCTAAGATTGAAGCATCATGTTGTGAGTTATTCCCCACAAAATCTAAATCTGGTGGCCTCCCAAGTGTTTTGCCACTAGAAAAGAGTGTCCCATGTAGAAATCTCATGAACATAATGGACGAGACTGTAAGGTCCTTTCTTCCACTGCACAAATCCATCTTTGTTTTCTATGTGTAAGTGTTATGTGAATGGTAAGTATGCATGCCTTTTATCATTTGAGATTCACCACTCTTCTCATCCACCCATTCCATTTTCAAAGCCTCTCAATCAGTGGTGACTTTCCCCAATGTAATCAACCATTGAACACCAAAAATCACATTGGTGTCCCGTATGTCAACCACAAAGAAGTGATCAACCAAAGTATAGGTACCCATGGTGACTGAAAGTGATGGTAAATAATGCATGCACTGCATTGTTCTATCTCCTGGGACCAAAACATAGAATCCCTTAAAAGTCTCAGTGGGTATTGCCCTCCTTTGCACAAGATGGGCATCAATGAAGTTGTGGGTAGCCCCATTGTCAATCAGTACAGAAACCCTCTAATTCATGACTGAACCTTGAAATATTAAGGTCAAGTACTTAGGTAATCCTCTCAAAGATGCAAGAGTTCCTCCAATAGGATAAAATGCTCTATTCCCATCTCTTGATGGTGTTGGATCTCCTTCAACATTGTCAGTGTTGTGACCCCTTCTTGGTTCATCATCTTCTTCTTCTTCTTCTTCAATATCTAAGAAGACCTCTATGTAATGTGATTTTCCAGTAGCACATCTATGTCTAAGTGCCCATGGTTCTTGGAAAATGAAGCATGGCTTCTTCTTCCTTAGATATCTCTGGACATCAATATCCAGAGGCTTCTTGAATGTGCTCTCCTTTGAGGGAGCAGATTTCTCTTCCTTTCCCTTGGAAGGAAAAGAGGGCTTGTGCTGAAATTTTTCCTTTGCTTTTGGCAAGGCATCTTGAAGGTCTCTATCCCTCTCAATGGAATCATGCAAGGTAGTGGGCTTGGTATATTTTACCAACCCATGAAGAGGTTCATCTAGACCATCGATGAACATGTACACCCTTCTTTTTGTATACAAATTAGGAACCATAACAGATAATCCCAAAAATTCATAAATATAAGACTTTGTGTTACCTAATTGCTTCAAATTTGCAAGGCTCATGAATGGTGCCTCTAGATCTCTTCTGTCAAACCTTTCCACCAGCCTTCTAGTGAAATCAGAATAAGCAGTCACATTGGTATGACCCAATGTAGACAAGCCATGGAACCACCAGTTGTGTGCTTTGCCTTCAAAGTGCAGCACTGCAATATTGATAGCTTCAATATCTAGGACCTTGTTGAACTGAAAGTAGATGTCCAGTTTTTATACCCATTCTTTGGAAAAATAATTGGATGACCCATCAAACTTGGGTAAGAAGAATCTTCCCATAGAGTGATGTTGATCATCATTATGAATGAATCCACCATCTCTATGCTAATGCGTTGGTCTTATCTTGTCCTTCAGGTGACAGAACTCTTGAAGACTCAAGTGATATTTGAATCTCTGATTCTGAGACTCATATTCTTCAAAATATTCTTCAAGGGATGCTTTCTCTTTAGGCCCTTCATTTTCCATAGCCAAAAAAGTAGGCATGGTAGAGCTTTGTGAAACTTGTGCCTCGTTCACTGGTTTATCATTCCACTGATGAGACATGCCAGAGATTTCTCCAAGATGAAATCTCTTAGGAGATTCCTTGATTCTGTCTAATCTCATCTCTTTGATCTCTCTAGCAAGATCTTGCATGGCTCTCAAAAGGATTTTAGGAAAATCCTTTGGATCTTCATCACTTCCAGATTCAGGGGCTTTACCCTTGTCTTTCTCATCATTTGTGTAATCAAATTTCTTCTGTCTTCTCTTTAGATACCTCTTCTCTCTGTTAGTAAGAGGCTCCTCTTCTTTTGAAGACATATTGGCTTCTTATAGGCTGTTCCAAGATGATTTCTTCGATTCCATTGTAATATTCCCAAAATGGGAACAAGCAGCAATACTAAACAATATTGCTCATAAAAAATGCAGTTCAGCAAATTAAAAGTAGGAGGCCAATATGGAGGCTCAAAAATAACATTTACAACAACAAAACAGTGTTATATTTAAGCCCATGAGCTATAGAACATAAAATCAAAGACTTTACATGAAGAAATCCTAAAAAATGAGGTGCTGCAACCATATATTTTGACTGAACAAGCTTGACAGCATTATATTTTTAGCTGATAATAGCTATAGATTACACTTCAGATCTAGAGTAGATCTGTGTACAAAAATTTAGATCTATATCAGATATGTACACTAGATAGGCTCCTATAAAAATGCCCCTTAGGGTTTTCAGCAAAAAGTGAGGTACATGGAGTAGATCTGAGACCTTATGTAGTAAATCTGCAGAATGATTCAGAAATTATGAAGAAAATACAACAATATTTGGATCAGATATGAATAGGATATGGATCATATCTAAACTCCATGGATCACCACAGTGAAGGGCAGAACCCCAACACTAGAGATCTCTCCTCCAAAAGTGTGCCAAAAAACCCTGCAACTATACACTTGCAAATAAGACAGTACTGGAAGAAACACTGCACTGTAGGCTCTAGAACATATGTGGCCTCAAGCCAAGATCTGAAATCAGTGCTCCAATCATCTAATACTCTCTTGTCAAGGGGATAGAAGACTTTCCCACTGAAAAGAGGCACTAGAATGGCCTAGATCTGAGTATATCTAGCCTCCACTTGCTGCAGCTTACAAAGAAAGCCAAACCTTCAACATGATTTGTGTTGTAGTTGGAAGAAGAGCTTGGCCAAATGCCTAATAGCGGACAAGAAATGCGAAAATCCTCCAATAGCTACTCAAGGAAAGAGGTGGGATTCCCGATTAGGAACACCCAGTGCTAAGCAACACTATTCTCTACTAAACAGCCAAGAGAATAAGAAATGTCTAAATAGACAAATTCTTCAGAAATCTGATATCAATCAACAACCTTCTCACGTTGTCCTTGTTGTGAAACTAGCTCCAAAATAGAAGAAAAGAGATATCAATGCCTTAGAAATAAGCCACTTTGAGGGGGAAACCTCCAATACATTACATTAATGAACAATTCTTGGATGATACAAATGACAAAACCTCCTTTCTATATATAGGTGTCCATAGGGCCACAATGTAACCCTAGCCGACCTAACAATAATAATGTAAGGGCGCAATAATAAAAATATGGGGGTTATAGGGGTACAACAATAACAATAAGGGGAGATACACTAACATAATAAGGGACTACACTATTAATATAGGGACTTAACATGCCCCTCTCCTTCAAACAAGTGTTGTCCCCAACACCTGATTATTTCTTGATGCTTCTGTATAAAATTATCATCCCCCCATGTGGAATCTTCTAAAAAAAAGTTCTTCCACTTGCTGAGATACTCTAAAATTGATCGTACTTGTCAAGTTCTTGTTTCTGTGACTGCTTCAGAACTTCTTTCAATGTGACGTTGATCTTCCTTTTGTTTCATTAGATTCTGCACCAAAGTTAGGTTATCCTTTGAGAGTTGGAGAACTTGTTTTTGTTTCTCAATGTAATCTTCCACTAATTTATCATCCATATTAGCTATTATTTGATCCTTCAAACCATCCAACTTAGCCTCCTTTTCTACTTTTAAACCATCTATTTCATCCTCAGTTTCTCTTCATAAGATCGAAATTTGTTGCACTTGGTACCGTAATTTTGATATCTCATACTGCAATTCTTCCTCTTCATGCATCATAGTATAGCTTTTTGGGGGCTTAATGGGTATGGAATTATTTTTTTTCGAGGCATTATAGAACCCAATACTTATAAAAATTATAAAATATACCTTGGAATCACTTCAAACTATTTTTTCAAACAAATGTTATGCAATTTTAAAAACCAAATACACACCTTTTTCTTTCTTTTGAGGAGCTCGATATTGAAACTGAATTATCTATATTATTTAGGATCTTCAATATCTGAAATTTGGTACTGAGGTAGCCCTCTAAATTCTCTTTCGAATGCCATAGGTCTTACCTGATTTCGATTCTTGAAGAAAAAGTTGTTCCCAATCTCCTACGATGACCTAATTATGGACTAGTTCAGTAGAGAGAACTTGTATGACTTGCCACATGTCATTGTTTCCTCCTTCGGCTCTAAAATTTATTGACAGGAAACTACAGTCCATGTAATTAAAATAATTTTTTTACATAATTCCAATCCATTGCTCAGAGAGAGAGTTATTAATATTTTCCCATGCTCACCTCTTTGAGATGAAATTCGGGAGCCTAAAAAAGACCTAACTCCCACATATCATATCTCCGAAAATCTTGCAAACAAAGCCCTGAAATTTTGCGATGATGTTCCTCAGGCTTTCAACTTCACGCTCTAAATATTTCAGCTTCTGAACCTTCGTAGAAAAAAATTTATGGTGCAAATTCCGCGATGACCTTTTTAAGTGAAATTCAGGAGCCTGCAAAAAGCCCTAGCTTCCATAGATCATATCTCTGAAAATATTGTGAACCAAGCTCTGAAATTTTGCGATTATGTTCCTCAGGATTTCGACTTTATACTCTAGAAATTTCAGCTTCTGAACCTTCGTAGAAACAAATTTATAGTGCAAATTCCATGATGACATTTTTGGAGCAGCGAAACCCTAGAATCCAAAGCTCTGATACCAAATGTTGTGAAACCAGCTCCAAAAATAGAAGAAAAGAGATATCAACACCTTAGAAATAAGTCACTTCGAGGGGGAAACCTCCAATGCATTACATGAATGAACAATTCTTTGATGATACAAATGACAAAACCTCCTTTCTATATATAGGAGTCCATGGGGCCACAATGTAACCCTAGCTGACCTAACAATAATAATGTAAGGGCACAATAATAACAATATGGGGGTTACAGGGGTACAACAATAACAATAAGGGGATACACTAACATAATAAGGGACTACACTATTAATATAGGGACTTAACAATCCTCCTCTTCCTTCTATAAGATTGAGAGCTTGCAGAACCTGTTAGGGATCTGTAATTTTAGCAGATTGGTAAGACTAAAACTATAGAAGCAACATCATTTCAACCAAATTTGGGATTCTAGGATCTAGCCCTCCTGAATCTGGAGAGGGATCTCTCCAATATGTACAAAGATGGATTTTTCTTTGAAGTTTGGGGTTATGATATTAGGCTAGTTATGAAGGCCAAGGATTTATTTGTTTTTTGGATGGTTGAGCATGATTACTGTTCAAGGTGGAAATTTCTGAGTGCAAAAAAGTTCCAAAGGTGAGAAGTTGCAAGAAATCATAGTAAGCTTCAGTCAAAAAGGTAGAAAATTGCAGGTTTTAGTCCATTGGGCTATGGAGTTATAATAGGGTTTAATTGGAACAGCAAGAGGCAAGAGTGGTCCATGGGGCAAGTCATCTATGTCTAAGGATCTCTTTGAAGATTGATTTATGGAATGGAATGATACAATAAGAAGGAGAAATAAATAGATGCAGAAACAAGAGCAGCCCAGGATCTGGTAAGTACTTTGAAACTAGCTAGCCTTTGACATGGACTTAAAAAAAACATAAAACTAAACTAGGATCTGGTAAGTACTTTGAAACTAGCCAGCCTTTGATATACTTTCAATAGAAAAAATCATAAAACAAAGGGAAACTTGAAGCAAATTTTGGAGTAGAAACTAGCAGGCCAGGCTCACCACAAATCCTCTCCTAGCTCTTCTTTACTTGGTTACTTTCAAGACAAATACAAATATAAAAACATAATGGCCTACGATCTGGTAAGTAATTTGAAACTAGCCAGCTTTTAACACATTCCAAGGGAAACAATCAGGCAGTCTGTGGGATCAAACTGGGACCAGGGCTCACCATATCTTCCTCAGTTCATCTTCACTAAACATATACTAAAAATAACATCTAAGAATAACATTCATATAAGACAATAAGACGAGGGAACGCCAACATTCCTATACTTAAACTGAATTAAATCATTCCTAAATAACACAGATGGAGGAAAACATTCAGATAAAGATTTTCTTTCAGAGAAGGTTACTGATAGACAGTAGGTCCTAACTCTATGCATGTTTTTCTTTATAAGAGAATATGAAACATAGATGGAAACATAAAAAAAATAACAGGTTACAATAATAAAAACATCATCGTCAACATAGACCAGGATCCCATAAATCAGCTTGTATTGATGCTCCAAATTAGTTACAGCTTTAAGTCCAGTGCTTTAGGTTAGCAACCATCTACACATCTCAGCCTAACCTATCTATCACCAGCAGAGCACCAAGAGCCAGTGAATACTATGTACAATCAGAAGTTTTTTCTCAAATGTATATCAAAGTTCTACAACCAACCCCTCACTCGTCTTCTGCAGAAGTATATATAGAAGAATGAGGAGGTAAGATCTGATAAAAGATCTCAATTACAATTAATATAGTCTTAAGGATTTCCTAGCCTTTGAGGGGCTCAATGAATAATCTTTCATACGTATCCTCTATATTAAATGTTTTTACATAAAGATTAAGCTCGGTGGGAGATTTTTTTGACCTTTGAGGCTCTGTGTGGCATTGAAGTAACTCTGAAGATGTTCTTTGCATTAATTTCCTTCACAGGGTTTCCTCTTTAGTTGCATTGAGGCAAAATATCTGATCTAGACCAATAAATTCGGCCTCTAATTGAGTACTTTTGTGGCACAGGTGGCTTTGTGGTAGCTGAGAGGAATCGATTTGCCTCAGATTGTGGCGATGGAAACATTCCTTCTTGATAAAACACTTTAGGTTTTCTTTAAACTATGTTTTATTTGGGGATTTAGGATTTTTATAAGCATCTTAGACGTAATCCCCACAAATGTGTCCTTTAATCCCCTGTTCTGGTTAATTCTGGTCTTCGTCTCTGATACTCTTTGCCTTTGCCAAATCCATGGTTTTTGTTGATGTGCAGGGTCGCGCAGGGTCATCTGGCATCAGTGATTGGATAAACATCGATGAAAACGTGAAATTAGGCACCTGTGAATGATTTTCCCTCAATGAATCGAAAGCAGGAGGGTCATCACCCTCTACTTTTGAATTTCTTCAATTTATAGTGGAAAAACACTTAAAACCCTGCAAAATACAAAAAATGTTATGAAATCCTGCGTAAATAGGTTGACTACTTCAAAGGATGAGTGGAGGAAGCGTGGCCATTGGATGGAATCATCCAATGGTCGGGATTGATCGGGAGAGATCGTGGACTGGGCGAAAGAAGATTAAATCTGAGCCGTCGATTGCGCAGAGATCGACGGTCAGGAACGAAGTTTAAAAGTCAAACGGATGAAACAGGGTGATGGAATGTGGACCGTCGATCTGCAAATCAGATCGAAGGTGAAGATTAGCTGGATGGTGCACTGTAGCCTGAGTTATCGCGTGTGCATCAGAGTTAACTATCGTGCATCTTCAGCGAGTGATAGCCGTTGGATGGCCCGCCCTAGATCGGACGGTCCATGGCAATATCGTTGGGCATTCGTGTCCGAACAATAATGCATGATGGACTGCAGTTATGCGCGATGGACAATGGTTTTGAAAAAGGTACAAGGGACGCGTGTCAACCATTGTATGGAATCGTTGGCCATTGGGAAAAAGCCACCCTTGCCCCAAAGAAAGTGCAATGGATACCACCGGTTTTGGGGCAACTGGCTTTCGGGCGGTGGGGACCACGGAAAGACGCACTCCGCATTGTCCAATCTGCAGATCAGATCGACGGTGCAGAATGGTTCAAAAATAAAACTGGCGGAATAAATGAAAAATAAATTAAAAACCCAAGATTTCCGAAAATATATCAGGTTTTAATGTTTTTTGGGGGCGGGATAAATATAAATACGATTAGGTGCCCGACTGACTCAGCGCTTAGTTCTGGCGCTAGGGCGCATGGATGAAAAGGGGTTAGAGACTTAGCCCGAGGGGGCTTAAGTCCAATACATAGAAAATATGCATTTTAATGGTTTTTTAAGGATTTTGAAAGGAAATGAAGGTTTCAATAAGGCTAAGAAGGGGTCTTAGAACCTTATCAAGGGTTTTTATGACGTGGAAGGGGGAGAAACATGCAAAGGAGGGATTTTCATGGGAAATGAAGGGGTAGAAAATGAGGTTAGCTTTTGAAGAGAGGGAAAGGGAAAAAGATGCTTGCAGCAGGATTTCAGAGTTTTTCAAGAGGGGAACAACAGTGAAGGTAATGGATAGAGGCATGAGGCCTTCAAAAAGTCTTCAAGAGCCAACATTTTTTAGTGAGAAAAATTGTTCCTTGAAGGCTCAAAAATAGATTTAGCCACCTTTTGGGATAATCAAATTTTACAGGTGGCTAACAGTGGCTCCACTTGGGGATGGTGCCTTCTTGAAGGCATCAAGAACTTTCAGACCTGCATTCTTTGGGAGGCTAAGCATGTGCCTGATCCTTTAATGTTCTCTAGGAGGCTGATCAGTTTCCTAATCCATTGGGTTGCTCTTCCTGTGCTGGGATGATTTTCTCTGAAAATGCATAAGCAGTCATAAAAACAATGGATCTTCATCAATACAACTTTCTACCTACCCAATCCTACAGATCTAACATTTTTTCTTCAATAGAGTGCACTTGGATTGGAAAACTCTTTTCACAACATTTTATTCTTTTGAAAGCAGGAAACTAATCTAATTCTACTCCTTATTTCTCCCTGAACTCAGATTAAACAGTTGAGTTCAGATGCTTCTCTACCTATTCTACTATCTGTTGGGATTGAACTATCCAACAAATCTTTATTCTCTAATTTCTACAACATAAATTGAAAAGCACTCAAGTCAGGATTGAACAATCTAACTTGATGCTGGTCTATGGCATAAAAGACAAGCTGCACATAGACATTTATTTCACAAAAATTAAATAAAAAATGGAAGGCTTAAGATCTGAAAATTTGGAAACATTTCCTTCCTCTTTTCACAGCTCTGTTTTGACTCTTATTGAGTTGTCTTTCCTTTTCTTCTGGTTCAGATTTTGAGCTAATTAGAACCAGATTTTTACATCTCTTTGACTCAGAAAAATAGAACAGATTTGAGTCATTTCTCTTTGCAACCTTAGGTTCAGATTTTGATCATGTTTGAACCTTTAATTTCTATCCTAAACTATCTACTGATAAGCCAATATTAGACAGTTTGGCATATCAAATTCACTATCCTATCAGCAGAAAATTTAAAGCTAATTAGTCAAGATTAAACAGTTTGACTAACTAGAAGTGTGTTTTTCAGGAGTGGCATTTGAGCTTGCACACTTTCATATTTATCTCTCTTTTTTGGTATGGGGCTATACCTTGCTTGTTTTCAAAATCTGCCCTCTTTTCTTTCTTTTCTTTGTTTTTGTATTTTTGTTTTTTACAACTTTGAATGCAATGGTGGATGAAATATTCATAATGGAAAAGATAAAAAGGCTTCAAAACATAACATGGATCAAGAGAAGTAATGCTTAAGCATCCTGCCATTGACAGGACCCCCAAAAAATTCTGCTCCATTCAACTCCTGCAAGAAAAATGCATTGTTACCAGCAGCTGAATGAATAGAGTAAGGGCCAAGCCATAGGTTGTAAAATTTTCCATGCTTGCCCTTATCTTCCCTTCTTGAGTCCCACTTTAAAACTTTGTCCCCAATCTTGAAATTGATGGCCTTTGTTCTTCTGTCAAAAAGCTTCTTAATGCTGTCTTGTTTCTGCAATGCTTTGTTATACACTTCCTCTCTGGTTTGTTGAAGATGAATGGTTTGATTTATTCTTCTGATCATGTAATTATCTTCAGTCTGCAACTCTTGAATCAACTTTATCACTGGTACACCAAGGCTATTTGGAAAAATTGCATCAGTACCATACACAAGCTGAAAGGGTGACATACCAATAGATTTCTTCAATGTCAGTCTATCAACCCAAAGTGCATGAATCAGGATGGTGTGCCAAGAATATCTAATAGGGATAATAATGTTATCATACATTTTCATGATCTCCTTCTGAACCAAAGGCAACTAAACAGGGTTTATTCTGCGCAGCTTCTGTTTGAATGGTTTTTGGTTCTCTTTGAGGGGAATTTTGTGTTGTATTATTTTAGTGTCATAGGATTTAAGATCTTCATAAATCCATGCAAAAACATCAGAAAACTCTTTAAACATCTCTATATATTTGAGTTTAATGTGAGCTGGTAAAGTTTTAGACAGTTTAAAATTTTTTGGTTTTTCCTTACTACCTATATTGCACTCCTCCACTTCAATCTCTACAGGTTCCAGTTTTGGTTTTTTGGCCACATTGTCAAAATCAAACAACTCTTCTAAAGGGGCCAGACCTCTAGGCAAACTTTCATCTTTAGCATGGAGAGTTTCCAACTCCTCTGTTTCGTTCGTAAGTTTTCTAGACAATAGGTTAATATTGACAGGCTCAGGAGACGATTCTTCTTCACCAAGAAATTTTTCTTCACTGCAGTCTATTTCATAGTCTGAGTCCGAACTGTTTAGTTCGAATTCATTTCTGAATTGCATGAAGTCTTCTATTTGTTTGTCATTGTCAAACACCTGCCAATACTTCTTATTATCAGGCACTGCTGGTCTAAACTTTATCTTAGTTGTACAGTCTTTGGTTTCAAATGGTGCTAAGCATGTCCTAGCTACAAAGGCTAAATTGTGGGCTGCAATGTTTCTTTTCCTTGGGACAAAAATTACTTTGGACTCCTCGAATGTTTTTAAAAGGTCCATGACATCATTCCGGTAGGCTCTAAGTCTGGGATGATTTGTGTTATAAACCCCATTTACTTGCCTAATGATCAATTCAGAATCCCCGTATACATTGATTCTTCTGGCTCCTAACTTTTTCAAAAGATGTAAGCCTAAGAGAAGGGACTCATATTCTGCTATGTTATTGGAACACTGAAAGTTTAATTTGCATGAAATGCATTTTGTGTGGTTGTTTTCAGTGTTAGTAATCCAGACACCTGCACCAGCGTTAGTTCTAGTGCATGACCCATCAAAATACATACTCCAGAGAGGACCTTTCTCGGTTTTATCTTGGTTAGATTCCTCTTCAATTATCGTGCTCAAGGGTCGTTGTGGAATCTCAGCACTGAGTTGAATTTGTTTTGATTCCCCCAGATTTTCATTTATTTGAGGGATACATTCTTGACTCTCAATGTTTAGAAGCAAGGGACACATGACTTGTAGTTGAAGACTCATATCTGGTTTGCTGTTGTTTAAAGGTTCAGCAAACTGTTTTGACAGTTCATTGGTATTCACCTCCTCC
Organism: Pinus albicaulis; assembly: GCA_034641835.2. Lineage (NCBI taxonomy): Eukaryota > Viridiplantae > Streptophyta > Pinopsida > Pinales > Pinaceae > Pinus > Pinus albicaulis. The sequence continues at coordinate 86,296,580 of CM076582.1, forward strand.
TCTCTGTCGGCCATTAATTCTATTAAAGTGACTTGTTCACTAAATGTTTCATCATTAAACATGATAAAAGAATCGAGGCCTATATTGACAGAATAGATAGGAGAGTTTTGTGGTCTGTCTTGGCTTGTGACTGTGTATTTCATATGGGATTCCCTGTATGGTCTTCTAGTTTGATTGAAAATAGGGATAGCCGCATAGGTCATGTCCATTTGCATATTCCCTTGTAACTTAGCCCCCCAAGACCTTGAGAGTAACATTCCATACTTTGGGGGCACATCAGCCACAACAATATCCATGACTAAGCATTTGGCTAGAATTTGGGCTAAGTTAACACAGAGGTCCTTGATCAATCCTAAACATTTTACTCTGCTAGAATCAAAAGAGTAAAGGTCTTTATAAGGTCTGGTGATTTCTAGACCCAGGCTCTCCATTACAGCTTTAGGCATTAGATTATGAGAAGCCCCTGAGTCATGCATAGCGTTGTGCAAAATCTTGTCATGAACATTAAAACTTACATAAAAGGGAGGAACAGGTCCCTCTTGATATTTTCCTTCAATCTTTGGACCAAAAATAAGCTCTGGTTGGTCATCGTTAAGATTGACTGTGTCATTGTTGTCTTCTAAATTTAAAGCCTTCAAAATTTGGGTCCTATATACATGTTGGGCAGCTAACTCGGTGAGGGGAACAGAAATTTTGATCTTTGAGATTTCCTACTCCAGGTTGAAAGGAATTTGGTTCTTTGAAAAGCTTGTTTCAGCCTTATTAACTGCCATTTTATCAGCAATGTCAGGTTGTTGTTTTGTTTTATTTACATTTGATAAAATTGTTTTCACAGGAGTACTAGCTATAGTGTTAGTACTACTAAAGTCTGCACTCTGTTTTTCATTGTCTTGAGTGCTTTTTCCTTTACCTTTATCAGAATTTTCAGCCACTGTTTTATCCTTTTGTTTGACAACTTTAGGCTTGGTTGCAGTGTTGTTTTGTGAGGATTTGTCAGAGGTTTTGTTGTTGGGGGTTTGTTGACTAGATTTAATTCTAAGGTCATATTAACTTCGAGGTTCCGTGATGGCATTTTCCATGTCTTGATAATAATCTTCATTATCATATATTTTGTCATCATAAGGTGTATAAAGACCTTGTTTTCTATCATAATGAACCTCAAAGTCATCATCATCTACCCCAAATAGGTTAATATCATCTTCCTCCATTATTTGATCTATTTCCTCAACCTCACTCACATAGTTTTGATGAAAGGGAGGAGTGATCTGTTGATCATATTCCCTAGGTCTGTTTGGAGGTTGGTTCCTTCTAGAATTCTGATTCTGGTTTTGGCTTCTGTTTTGAGGAGCACTTTGGTTTTGACTTGCTTGTGCTCTCTTAATTATGCTCATCTCTTTCATCATTTCTTCCATCATTATTTCCATATTTGAATTGGAAGTGGAAGGTGTGGATTCCTCTCTAAAAGATACTCTCTTCTCAGCTTTCATCCTTGCTCTTTTCTCCATCAGGTTGACTTCTACAGAAAGAGCACCTCTTTGCATATCTTCAAGAGTTGCAAAATCTCTCTCTCTCAACTGATAGGTCATGTCAGAATCAAACCCTTCAAGAAACTTATTTAAAGCTGCGCCTTGTGGAGGTTTCAGCTCTGAAGAAAGTGCATTATACACACTATTGAATCTAGTGCAATAAGCTTGGACACTTTCCCCAGGGTTTCTATGAAGGTTCTTGTAATCAGAAAGGACTTGGAGAGGATTCTTTTTAACTTCCCATTTGTTTAAGAATGTTTGATGGAAGCCTTAGAGATCATTAATACTATGGGGGGCTAAGCTTTTAAACCATTTTCTTACTTCTCCCCCCAGGCTTTGAGAAAATAATCTAAGTTTGACAGAATCATCATCAATTTCATTTCTATCAAAATAGTCATCCATCTTATCCACATGTTGTGATGCAGTTGTAGTATTGTTAGCATCATATAATGAAATTTTGGACTGATAGTCCTGTGGAAGGTTGACTAATGGTGCAGGAAGGACTAAGGGAGCATACCATGTTGCCATGATATGTGGTGGAGGTGGATTTACAAGGGGTGGATTAACAAAAGGGAAAGTGGGTTGGAGTGGAGTGGTTTGGACAGTGGATGTTGGATGAAGGGATGTAGATGGAACAGCAGTAGATTGTTGAGCTGATCTTGGATGAGAGACACCTAAGTTGTGGAGGAAATGTAAATAAGGAGCTGTTGTTTCTCTACTACCAAGATGTTCACTAGTTTCAGGAGAATAAAGTGAAGACTCAGAATCTAGCTGGATTATATCGTCAAATGACCTAGTTCTAAATGGATTTGCTAAGTCAGCTTGTGATTTTTGTAGAGCTGAAAGATGTTCAGGAACTGATTTAGCTCTCAAGGGTGGTTTGAAAACAGTTGATACTTTAATCTTAGGATACTTCCTAAAGATACTTTCTGGGTTATCAACTACTTCAGCTGGATCAGGGTCAGGATAGGCTCTAGTGTGAATCTTTCTAGTAGCCACTATGCTGTGTTTTTCAGACCCAAATAAACAAGACAAGTTCAACCAAATATGACAGTCTTTGAATGGTTAACTAATTTGTTTACCTAAATTTCAATCCTACAGTCCTCTAACTGAGTTTGAATGATATTATGATGATCAGGGTTCTTCCCAGTGAAGTCTTCAGGTCTGTTCAGGATTGTGGAGTCACTAAGTGGAAGTTTTTAGCTCTTTTCAGAGGTAAAAGGTTTTATGGTCCACCACCATGCTTGTGAAATATCCCTTTTCAAGGATATCCCAGAACACAACAAACTCTAACCAGAGATTGACTGGGAGGGCATTTACTAGATATTTCACCTCTGAAAGAGGATGAGATCTGGAAGCTACCTGGCCCTTTCCAGACTCTGTCTAAGAGTATGGGGTAAAACACAAAAAAAGGTAAGTGTCAATGTAGGAGTAAGTGTTTTACTACCAATCTGAAATATTTTTGGTTTTTTCTGAGTTATTTTTCAATTGTGTGGTTTCTAAGAATATGCTAACTCTGTTTCAAAAATTCGCTACGGTTATGAGACAAAGACAGTCTACTCTTATGGCTAAGCCAGCTGATTTTTCAAGGTTAGATAAAGTCTTAAGATAATCCTAGGGTTTACCTAGTTTGTCACTGATTCAAACAAGTTTCATCATAATTACCATTTCTTGGTAGTGCTTGAAAAGGCTGCTTTTAACTCTCAAATTTTGCTTGAATTGAGGGTTCTCTGAGGTCTTAAAAGGTATCAATAACACTCAGTCCCCAGCGGAGTTGCCATAAATGTTAGGAATCTGTAATTTTAGCAGATTGGTAAGACTAAAACTGCAGAAGCAACATCGTTTCAACCAACTTTGGGATTCTAGGATCTAGCCCTCCTGAATCCGGAGAGGGATCTCTCCAATATGTACAAAGATGGATTTGTCTTTGAAGTTTGGGGTTATGATATTAGGCTAGTTATGAAGGCCAAGGGTTTGTTTGTTTTTGGATGGTTGAGCATGATTACTGTTCAAGGTGAAATGTTCTGAGTGCAAAAAAGTTCCAAAGGTGAGAAGTTGCAGGCAATCAGAGTAAGCTTCAGCCAAAAGATAGACAATTGCAGTTTTTAGTCCATTGGGCTATGGAGTCATAATAGGGTTTAATTGGAACAGCAAGAGGCAAGAGTGGTCCATGGGGCAAGTCATCTATGTCTAAGGATCTCTTTGAAGATTGATTTATGGAATGGAATGATACAATAAGAAGGAGAAATAAACAGATGCAAAAACGAGAGCAACCGAGGATCTGATAAGTACTTTTAAACTAGTCAGCGTTTGACATGGACTCAAGAAAAACATAAAAGTAAAATAGGATCTGGTAAGTACTTTGAAACTAGCCATCATTTGATACACTTTCAATAGAAAACATCTCAAAACAAAGGGAAACTTGAAGGCAACTTTTGGAGTAGAAACTAGCGGGCCGGGCTCACCACAAATCCTCTCCTAGCTCTTCTTTACTTGGTTACTTTCAAGACAAATACAAAGATAACAACATAATGGCCTAAGATCTGGTAAGTACTTTGAAACTAGCCAGCTTTTGACACATTCAAAGGGAAACAATCAGATAGTCTGTGGGATCATACTGGGACCAGGGCTCACCATATCTTCCTCAGTTCATCTTCACTAAACATATACTGAAAATAACATCTAAGAATAACATTCAACTAAGACAATAAGACGAGGGAACGCCAGCATTCCTATGCTTAAACTGAATTAAATCATTCTTAAATAACACAATTTAGAAGAAAACATTCAGATAAAGATTTTGAGTTAGAGAAGGTTACTGATATACAGTAGGTCCTAACTCTATGCATGTTGTTATTTATAAGAGAATATGAAACACAGATGAAAACAGAAACAAAAATAACAAGTTACAATTAGAGAAACATCACCGTCAACATAGACCAGGATCCCATAAATCAGCTTGTATTGATGCTTCAAACCAGTTACAGCTTTAAGTCCAGTGCTTTAGGTCAGCAACCATCTACACATCTCAGCCTAACCTATCTATCACCAGCAGAGCTCCAAGAGCCAGTGAATACTATGTACAATCAGAAGTTTTTTCTCAAATGTATATCAAAGTTCTACAACCAACCCCTCACTCATCTTCTGAAGAAGTATATATAGAAGAATGAGGAGGTGAGATCTGATAAAAGATCTCAATTACAATTAATACAGATTTAATGTCTTCTTGGCCCTTGGGGGGCTCAATGAAGAAACTGTACAGGTGTTTCACTGTATTAATTGATTTACACTTATGAATTAAGCTCGGTGGGAGCTTTGTTGACCTTTGAGGCTCTGTGTGACGCTAGGGTTACTCTGAAGATATCTTTTGCATTAAGTTTCATTGCAGAAGTAACTTTATGGCTGTGCTGAGGTGAAAATATTCATTTGATCAATAACTTCGGCCTCTGATTGAGTACTTTGAGGAATAGGTGGCACTATGGTAGCTGAGGAATCAATTTGCCTCAAATGTGGCAGTGGAGGCTTTTGTCTAATGAAACACTCAATATTTTCTGTAAAATGTGTTTTATTTGGGGATTAGGCTTTTGATAAGCATTTTAGACGTAATCCCCGCAAATCTATCCTTTAATCCTTTGTTCTGGTGCATTTTTGTCTTCGACGCTGATACTCTTTGTCTGTGCCCGATTTGTTGTGTTCTTTGCTGTTGTGCAGGGCTGCGCAGGGTTCATAAGGCGTCAATGGTTCATGAATCATTGATAAACGTGAATTTTAAACCCCACAAGTGATTTCCTGTGGTAAATCGAAGGTGGGAGGATCGTCACCCTCAACCTTCATAATTTCTTCAAACGTAGCAAAGAAATCGTTGAAACCTTGCAAAATACGAAAAATGTTATAAAATCTTGCATAAAATAGGTTGACTGCTTCAAAGGACGAGTGGAGGAAGCGTGGCTGTTGGATGGCATCATCCAACGGTCGGGATCAATCGGGAGAGATTGTGGAATGGGCGAAAGAAGATTGAATCTGAGCCGTTGATCGTGCAGAGATCAACGGTCGGGAGCGGAGGTTGAAAGTCAAATGGAGGAAACGAGCGATGGAATATGGACCGTCGATCTGCAGATCAGATCGACGGCGGAGATTGATTTTCCGCCGCGCCATAGCCCGGTTATCGCGTGGGCACCTTCGTTAATTGTCGGGCATCTTCGGCGAGCAATCACCGTTGGATGGCCCGCCCCAGATCGGATGGTGGACAGCGATATCGCTGGGCATCCCGGTCCGAACGATAATGCGCGATGGACTGCAGTTATGCGCGATGGACGGTGGTTTCGAAAAAGGTACAAGGGATTCGTGTCAACAGTTGTATGGAATCGCTGGCCATCGGGGGAAAACAACCTTTTGCCCGAAGGCGATGCGATGGATACCGCCGGTTTTGGGAAATCGGCTTTCGGGCGGTGGGGACCACGGAAAGACGCACTCCGCACCGTCTGATCTGCAGATCAGATCGACGGTGCGGAATGGTTCAAAAATGAAACTGGCGGAATAAATTAAAAATAAATTAAAAACCCAAGATTTTCGAAAATATATCAGGTTTTAATGTTTTTTGGGGGCAGGATAAATACAAATACGATTAGGCGACCGACTGACTCAACGCTTGGTTCTGGCGCTAGGGCACATGGATGAAAAGGGGTTAGAGACTTAGCCCGAGGGGGCTTAAGTCCGATACATAGAAAATATGCATTTTAATGGTTTTTTAAGGATTTTGAAAGGAAATGAAGGTTTCGATAAGGCTAAGAAGGGGTCTTAGAACCTTATCAAGGGTTTTTATGATGTGGAAGGGGGAGAAACATGCAAAGGAGGGATTTTCATGGGAAATGAAGGGGTAGAAAATGAGGTTAGCTTTTGAAGAGAGGGAAAGGGAAAAAGAAGCTTGGCAAGTTAGCATTTCCCTTTTTTTTTTTCTTTTGTAGTGAAGCTGCAAAGAATACTCTTGCAAAGAAGTTTTTCAAGATGGGAACAAACTGATGAAGGTTTGGACATAGGCATGAGGCCTTCAAAAATTTTTCAAGAGGCAACAATTTTTAGTGAGAAAAAATTGTTCCTCGAAGGCTCCAAAAATAGATTTAGCCACCTTTTGGGATAATCTGATACAGTGGCTAAAATCGTATTTAGCCACCTTTGGATAAAATCTGATATAAAATCTCAAGAACAAGATCCAGCAAGACAAAGAAAAATCCAAAGCAGAGATGGCCTATATGAGATCACAATGGAAGACATGTAATGAAGAAATAAGAACACTAAAGAACAATTTCAGCCATCTAAAGGAATCATTGAACTTCATCAAAGAAGCAATGAGAAAAAAGTCGGAGCAAGGCTCCACATCAATGGACCAAGGGAGCAGGCATCGAGGAAGTGAGAATATTGTCAACAAATAGCTCATCAAAATCTCTGGCCACCCATGGATCTAGCTCTCAATTGCAGTAGTAAACATAGTTTATTATGAAAGTCAAGTGTATTTTGTTATAATTTCAGTTTGTCAAATAGTATAGCTCCAATGTAACCGTGTCCAGCTCTAAAAGAATGATAGAAAAATGTAAGTCAAGCAGCACATCTCATGAAATAGCCCCCAAGCAGATCTCCCTCGGCATCAAACTTGGGGAATTTTGTAATGGAGAAGCACTTCTCCTCACCTACTTTTTAGAATAGTATGGCCTCGATATTACCTAATAGATATATATATATATATATATATATATATATATATATATATATATATATATATATATATATATATATATATATATATATATATATATATAACAATTTAATATTTTAATATAATAATATATTATTTAATAATATAATATGTAATATAATATATTATAAAAATAAACTATATGGTTTATTAGTCCTTGTGTTTTAAATATTGATGCCAAGATATTAATAACCCCTAAGAATTAATATTTTAAATCCAAAAAATTATTAAACTAAAAGGATTAAATTATGAACCCAATGAATTATTAATATTATAAACCAAAGTGATTAATAAACTCATATATTTTATATTTTAAACCAAATGAATTAGTAAACCCAAGGGATAAATATTATAAACCTAAAGGATCAACAAACCCAATGAATCAGTTTTTAAAACACATGTGATTAATCAACCCTATTAATAAACATTTTAAACCTAAAGGATTAAATTATAAACTCAAGGAATTATTAATATTATAAACCAAGGGACTAATAAACCCAAAAGTTAAATATTATAAACCCAAAGAATTAGTAAACCCAAGTGATAACTATTATAAGTCTAAGCGATCAAAAAACCCAATGGATCAATATTAAAAACACAAGAGATTTATAAACCCGAGAATTAATATTTTAAATCCTATAATTATCATGGTTGAACATTGATAAAAATAAATTCCATATTAATAAATATAATATTAATATTAAAAAATAACTACTATAATACTATTATTATTATTATTAATTTTTTTATTAATTTATATTAATATTTAATTATAATGTTAATTTAAAATAATTAATTTTATTGCTAATTACTTATTATTACTCTTATTGTTATTGTTGTTGTTGTTGTTATTATTATTATTAAAAAGAAACAAGTAGCATTTTTTATAACAAAAGCTAGAAACGAGCTAGGTCTCTTACATTCATGAGAAGTTTAGTCTCTGAGATATGCAAAGAAATTTTCATTGAGACCTTACTGCTACCTTCTTTATTTCTATAACCTATCATTACATCGTTTATACTATATATTTCCCAAAAAACCCTGCAAAGCTTAACTATCTGACATAACATAAAATTTGAAAGATAGACTACCCATGACCATCATGATCCTTGGATTCTTGAGCAACGTCGAGATTTTGTCTCACGTTCGTGATTTTCTCAGCATCGGGCTCTTGGGTATTTTTTGTAACTTCCACGACTCCCTCCACCATTGGAACATGTATATGAAGCAGACCAAAAAGCTCTTTCAACACACCTACAATGGTCTTTTCAACCTTTACCTCTATGTTGTCCACTTTGAACTTCAAGTTGATCATCCCAATATTCAGAGGTTCCATGGCCTTCTGCAACAATTCCATGTCTTTCCCAAACCCATCCAAATGAGATAGCACCACAGTCATCTGATCTTGAATCTCTTTCAAAAATTTCTTGGATGGTTTTTCAATCATCTCCATCATAGTTCCACTGCTCCTTGGATCCTCAACTCCATTTCTGTTGTTGGTGTTTATTGTTGCCATCTTACTTGCAATCCTTTCCTGCACCAAAAAAAATTATTCCTCAGCTGCATTACTGAGCTTCTATAAATAACCAAGTGATCCTTTTGAGATGAGACTCCCATCTTTTCCCAATTAAATGAATTCTCTTCTCGTAGCTCTGTCATGGAACACTCTTCCATTCGAAGCACCGTGAAAATGAATTTGGATTGATACGCGAAGGTACTAAGGATAATATCACATGCCTTCCCATTTAATAACCATCTAGGAAATTTCCACTTGTCCTGCATCATGACTGCTAATCTCTGCCACAATCATTTGTAATTTATTACACAAATACCCTTGAATTCTTCTAACCATCCCTTTGCCATCCCCAAGGAGATAATTAAGGAGATATTCCTCTTACCTATGATTATTATGATGTTCCATCTGTACTCCATTAGTTGTTTAATTAATTCGCTCATTATGGAACGTAACATGTTAGTACAATATAATGATCAATATGTAAAACCTCTTAGTCTAATGTGGCACCATCGTTAGCTTGAAGGTCTTCCAATTGGTTATCTCCCCTTTTTACACGAAAAAAATTGAATTCATCTAGCATCCTGAGTAGAATAAAAATCCTTGTTGTTAATGAAGAAGGTTTAGAGTAAAAAATATGCTTGCTTCTGGAGAGCCTTATACAATTTAGGATCACCACCATTGATAAAAAATTTAATGCCTTTGGAGATGCTTATATTCAAACCTTTCCAAAGAGATAACGCTTCGGCTTGGTTATTCGAGGCTTTCCCAAGTCCCCGAGTGTACTTTGTTTCATATTTTTCTTCGAGATTATAAATCACCCCTCTCGCCCCTACCTCCCTAATTATTATTATTATTATTAATGAATAATATTACCATTATTAGTTAATATTATTATTTTTATTGTTAATTAAATTTAATATCATTATTAATTAGTAAATATTAATAATAATTAATTAATTTCTTATTATTATTACTATTTATTATTATTTTTTTAATTTATATTAATTATTTTTAATTAATTAAAATCAAGAGATTTATATTAAACCCAAGAATTAATATTATAAACCTTATGAATAATATTACACCCTAGGAATATGAACCCTTAGATTAATAAGGTCAAGGGATTCATATTATAAACCCATGAGAATAATAAACCCAAGAAATTAATACTAAAACATGGATGACCATGACTGATTTTCATATTAAAACAATCTTTGTCACAATGCGACATTGAACCACGGTTGACCATGGTTAACGATGCTTGATTTTCATATTGAGACAATTTTTGTCACAATGTGACATTGGAACATGGTTGACCATGGCCAACCATCATTATAAACCCAAGGGGTTTATATTAAACCATAGGGGTAATATTATAAACCCTATGAATATTATTTCATAATAAGACAATATTTGTGAGAATGCGACATTGGACCATGGTTGACTTACATATTGAGACAATATTTGTCACAGTATGATGTTGCACCATGGTTGGTCATGATTGATTTATAAACCTTATGAATAATATTATAAATAAGGTTTATATTAAACCGTTGACATGACCACATTTTATGTTCCATCTTTTGAAGACTACACTCCTTTCAAATGTGGCAATTCCACCATCCAATCTCCCATCGACAAATGTGGCCTTCTATCTGCTGAGTGCTAAAACAATTAGACCATTCTCTTATACATGCGTGCCAAATATGTCTACAACTATGAGTGCGGTTGGAGAATTGTTGGATATTTCACAAAATCACGTTACTATGGAAAGTACACATCATCCCTCACAATTATGCAACTGATTCGATTCCCAATTACGACTGGTTGATCTCTCGTGGATTCTTCAATCTTGATCCCACATACATAATGGGAACAAGTTTTTCTTGTAAACAAGAGGTTAATGGTATGGAATCTCTACAGAAGGTGAACACCACATGGCTCAATTGTAGTGAAGATAACCATAGTACTTATTGTTACTTCTACCCTGCTACAGATTTGAATCTTCAGTGCAAGCAATATCAACCAATAACGGTTCCAAATAATATAACCACCTATAACTTCAAAATACATGAAAATTTTGAGCAAATCCTCCAAGGTGGATTCCCAATTACACTGTTGACAACCCAGGATTGCATTCAGTGCTAAATCACTGAAAATTTTCCAGCACAACCCGAAGGAAGATGTCTCTATTATTTTAACCTTAACGACTTATATAGCAAAAATGAATACAATAATTATGAGGATTATTGTACTTTTCCTAATGGGTGAACTTTGTTATCAATATTGTTGTGTTATTTTTATTTCTTTGCAATTATTTATTTCTATTCATAGTCCTTTCAATGCATTTTATCAAGTTTGGTATTTCACATTATGTTTAATGAAAGAAAAATTATTAGCTCATATATAAAATATCATCATAAAGTTTGGTATAGAGCATAGCGAGCTAGTTTAACCTTTCTTTGAGTGTGGATTATTACGATGTCTAAGCTTAATAAAGGAGAACATGAGCTTGAAGCTTACATTCTTGAATTTGGTTCAATGAACGTCACTCAAGGAGGATAAATGGCTTCACCAAGATGAGAGAATCCTTTTAACTTCGAGTCATATGTCCTTGAGACATTTAGTTTGATGAAGTCAATTCTGGAAGAGCTCTACAATGAAAGAGGACTTCAAAGAGGAGAAGGAACTAGTCAATTCAAGAATTAGAGTGATCATCCCTCTCTTCCTGCTTCTTCTCCTCCTCCTTCGAGACCTACCTTTCCTTGTCATCCTTCACCTCCTTCTCCTTCTTATTCTTCAACTTCATATCCTTGTAAGAATATTGATTCAAAGAATCCATTGTTGAATTTGGATGTCAAGTTTGACTTTCCAATGTATAATGGTGAGCTTAATGTGGAAACATTAGATAATTGGATTCAACAAATAAAAATTTACTTTTATGCTCAATAAATTATTAAAGAAGAGGTGAATATTTAGTTGATGTCTTAACAACTTGAAGGTACGATGTTGGTTTGATGGAGAAGTAAAATGAAAGAAGGTAGAAAAAATAATGGTAATCTCATTTCTTCATGGTCAAAATTCATTAATGCATTAAAGAATAACTTTTATCTTTTAGCATGCACCCAAAAATAAATCATGGAATGGAAAAATTTGAGACAAGGAAAATGACAAAGTATGAAAAGCTTTACTGAAGAATTTAGGAAGAAGGAATTTGATTTAAATATTCCATTGTATTCTTTAGAAAATAATTTAAAATACATTGGTGCATTGCAATTAGATTTTCCAAACTATTCTCTTATTTAATCCCACTAATTTGGATAGAATATATGTTCAGGCTACTCATCCTGAGTCCATGGGAAAGAATGTGCAAATTGATTTCGCATAGAAGCGATCATCCAAGTTCTCAGAAGCAAAATTCAAAGGAAAAGTGAAAGGAAATAAGGTTGCTACAATGAAGAAATAAACTGTGAAGCCTACATTCCCTCATTGTAAAAAGGAAGGGCCTAATGATGCTCACTTTTGGAAGCTAGATCCTAAAATAAGGTCTAAAATGTTTGGAGGCAAAGGAAAAGAAAAATACTATTGCCATAGTGCAACAAGATTCAGGATCTGATTCAGGAGATGAAACGTAGATCACAACTATAGGATGGCAAGGTAAAACATCTTATCATGCTAGTTCTAGTTCTTCTATTCCATCTCTTATTTCTGAAAACAGAAGAAGAAGCTAAAGTAACCGTAATAGTGTAAACTTAAATTTTCTATCAGTTCAAATTTTTTTAAATAGGTTTAATTAAATGTGGTTCCTCTTGATATTTGTGGAATTGTATTGGGAAGTTGTTACTTGTATGACATGAAGGCCATATTCTTTAGCTAGGAGGATAAATATCAGCTCACCAAAGAGGGAGTTGAATTTATTGTAAGAGCACACAACATGAAGACTAACTTATCAATCATTAATGTAGCGCTAATGAAGAGGCTCATAAATTCTAGTAGGAACTTTGTACTTATTTGATGCTTTTAAGGTTTGTGATCCTTCTCATAAAGATGATTTAATTAATCTTATTTCTAACTATAATGTGATATTATAGGAACCTGAAGGATTTACTCCCAATAGGGATATTCAACTGCAAGAAAGTTCCCCTCTTCCTATTGTTGGTATGTATAGGATGTTTGTGATTGAGAATGCAGAGATCAAAAATCAAGTTTAAGAATTTCTTGAAAAGGGATTCATTCAACCTATTTCTTCTCAATGTTGATCCTCTATTGGCATGGTACCAAAGAAGGATGGTGCATGGAGAATGTGCGTTGGATTTCGTGCATTAAAGTCTAAACTACATAAATTTTTCGTTGAAGGTGGTTGAGAATCTTTTGAATTGCATGAGGAAGTATTATCTCGATGTTTAGAAACTAATGGCCTAAAATGCGTCACATGAAAAGGTTCATCTAGATCATAAATATAACCCAAAGTATCATCTTCATACTCATCAACTCGTGGTGAGGGTAAGTTCGTAATATGTTCATCTAACAGTGCATACAAAGTATCTACTTCAAACTTTACCCTCCTTTCCATAAAGAGTTTTTCAATGTTGATATCAAGCAAACTATACCCTTTGATTCCATGGAAATTTCCAATTATCATGCAGTTCTTTCTTTGAGGCTCCAAATAATTTCTATCCTTTGTAGGAGTGTAGGCCCATGCTCGAGATTCTAAAATGAAAAATGACTGACTTCATGTTGCATGTCAATCCAAGCCTCAAAATGTGTTTTTCTGATAACAAATTTATGAGGAGATATATTGTAGATGTATGATGTAGAGTTGATAGCTTCAACCCATAAATTTTATGGAATAGATCTTGCATTCAACATGCAACTTTCCATCGTTTTCAAATATTTGTTCTTCCCCTCGACCAGCTCATTTTTTTGTGTGGAGTGTAAGGAACCATGTACTTCAAATGTATGTTTGCTTCATTACAAAGGATCTGCATATTTGTGTTGACATATTCCCCCCCATTATCTATGTGGAGGATCATGATGTGTTTTCTATATGAATTTTCCACATGCACTTTGAAAATATTTAGATGCTAAAAAAAGTTATACTTGAGTTTGATGAACTAAACCCAAGTGAATCTTGTGTAATCATCTATGAGTGAAAAAACATAACTTGTTTGTTTCATTGAAGGTTCTGGAAATGGATCCATGAGATCACTGTATACAAGCTCCAAAGGTGAAGATGCTCTCCGTGCATGCCCATTCTTGAACTTTTCTTGTGGATGCTTTCTAAGAGCACATCCATTGCAAACACCCTTTGAAAATTCAATGGATGGAAGCCATTTCACCATCTCTTACATGTTAAGTTGTTGTATATTCAAGTGTCCAAACATCTCATTCCAAATTCTACTTTCTTCATTTTCATGTGTCCGTAGAAAAATAGAATCTGAGTGAGTAACAAAATTCAAAAAAGTATAGAGAAATGACTCATCATTTACCCTTCCAAGTGAAATATTCAAGTTCATTTGCATGTCATAAATGCTCACGGAATCCAAGATAAATTCCACTTTCATTTCAATGCTAGTGTGTGTCATATGATACACTGAAAGAAGATTCAAGAAATTCTAGGAATATGAAATACGTTCTTAAAACTTCCATGTTTGAAGTGCACTCTTCCTTGTCCAATTTCTTCAACTACAAGAATGTCTCAAAGGAGAATAAGAGGTACCCAATATGGTTGTAGAGAAGAAAGGCATTCCTTTGAAGAAACCATATGATGTGAAGCTCCTGAATCGATGATCCATTTTTGTGGTGTAGAATGAAGGGAATTCAAATTATGACCATTAACCTTTGTTTCAGATGATTTTTCTTTTATCTTTTTCTTGGAACATTCTGGAATGTGTTGACCAAGATTATTTTCCTAAATATTCTTTGCCATGAGATCAATAGTATTTTTCATGCAAGAGGACTCAGGATGATAACCTATTTTACAATAAGGACAGTTGGAGTTCCCTTTCTTTCCCTTCTTACCCTTGGAGCTAGAAGAGTCATTTAGAGGTTTTGGGTTCCCGCCCTTTCTTGAGTTTAGATCTTTTTCTTTTCCTTTGCCTTTGAATTGTAAATTTGGTTTTGAGTTTGAGTTTCTTTTTTCATTCATGGAAAGTGCATGTGCAATTGAATTCATTAATGAACCCATCTTGATGAGCTTATCCTTATCATGAATGAGATACTCAACAAATGTGTCAAGTTTTGGCATTTTCCATTTATCTCATGTTGGAAGTCTTAACTATATGTAATGTAGAAACAAAAACAACATATTCAGGACCCAATTTGGACAAAATGGAAAGGATCAATTGACTTTCCAGTTTGGATTTATCAATATTTCAATCCTCTAATTAAAGAAGCAATGATTTGAATTTTGTGATGAAATTCTAAATTTCTAAAAAATTATTGTATCTAATGAATTTAACTCATTTTTAGAAGATTTTCCCACATCTCATCGTGTTTTCCAAAAAAAAATCCCCAAGGTTGTCTAGTCTTCATTCAAAGTGGTGCATGTGTCCATGTGGAAACTCAATGTTGGAGATGTGGAAACAATAGAAGACCAAAGGCCTTGTCCATCTTGTTGAAGTATTTGTTTTTTTCAACTGTGGAATGGGTTAAGTTCAGTATCCTTAACTATTTGATACAAGCATTTCCCTGTGAGGTGAAGCAAAATCTGTGGCTTCCATTGGAAATAGTTATATATAGAGTATAGCTCAAGATGGGAACTGTATTATTTCACCTTGTGAGGTGAAGCAAAATCTGTGGCTTCCATTGGAAATAGTTATATGGAGTATAGCTCAAGATGGGAACTTTATTCTTTCACCTTACAGTTATTTTGGAAATTGCAACAGTTCTCCAATATTATGATATGCAAATCAAATGTTTATGCAATTTCTCTAGGCCCATGGAAGCTATGATACAATGATAAATTATTAGAGTGTGCAAACATAAGAACCTAGATAGAGAGTAATGTGCATAAACTTGCAAGAATTGAGAAAAAAATGGAAGAGAAAATTGATTATGTATATATCAATAGTGATAAAAGAATCAATACATAAAGTTTGCTAGAAAGATATTTTGGGAAAAGTATTTACCAAAATCTTACCATAAAACAAGATAACCCAATGAGTTAAGCTTAAGTGCATACAAGCACTAAAAATATTAAAGCTAAACAAAACTAATTAAATTAGAAAAAGATGTAGACTAACAAAGAAATAAGTCTCTACATCCTAATTCCAAACCCAACAAAGAAATCTAAATAAGTATATCCATGAGCCAATTATATTTAATTGGAAATGAAATATTTATAAATTTTTACTTTTACTGATAATATTATCAATAAATTTAATAAATAGAAATATCAATTCTAGCTCATATTTGGAGACAATTCTATAGAAATACGCATGACAGTTGATTTGGAAACACCTAGTTGTTTTTCATGAAAATTAAATATGGCAACTTGTTTCCATGTGTTGTCTGAAATTGCATAAAACTCTTAAACATAATCTCAGTGAAAAATGTAGTTTTATTGCTTTCTTTTAGAGCTTCATTTTGAATACTCACTAGCCAATCACGAATCAATTTGCTACAAAGAAGACAAGTAAAATAGTAATACAATCTTCAGAGAGATTAATTGAACTTCCTGCAGCTTTTGCGGATTTTCCCGCTAGTGCCAGTGAGAGGGCTAATATTTCCCATTTTCACCATGGAATTTGCAAAGTCTCTAAAGAAGCTTCTCTGATTGGTGTTGTACGCAATAACCTGGGAATATGTAGAAACTCCATTAAATAGCTGCTGGTCAGAGTGGAGAAGTCCTTTCTGTATTTTCAGATTAGCATAATACTGGTTGTCAAATGTGGTAAGGGTGACCACATCTAAGGGGGAGAGGTTGTTATCTCCACCAGCGCTGGGGCATTTTGACTTTATAGATGTAGTGAAAGCAGCATTAATGTTGGTTTCGTTGTAGATGCGAGTTCTGAAAAAGGCACACCGTGATTGACCAACTGTATGAGCACCTGTAATAACAATAACAACAGCTTGTGATAAGAGTTCAATATAATTAAATGAAAGTTAAATGGTTTATTAACATGATAACTCCATGAGTAATATTATACCTGAAAGTGCAACAAGGTCTTTTGTAGAAAGACTGTGAGCTTGAAAAGATGAGATGAGTGTGCTGAGACTGGAAGCGGGAGAGGGAATGTTGTTGTTTGCAATGCTTAAACTAGCAATCGGGGAACCTCGCCTTCCCAACATTACCGCCCATGTTGGGCCTTGAAGCTAACAAATTTCAATCACAATTAATTATTGTAATATTCCCAATTAGCTGCTGCGAATTGGAAATATTAATTTTGACTAATTTTGCCTTTATAAAGTTAAAATATAAATAAAGTGGGTGAAAAGGAGAATATGACCCACTTAGGATAAAACGCACTCCCTAAAGTCACTAAGGAGATATAACGTTGTGGTCAAGGTGGGCCAAGGGGGCCAAGTGACAACATAGGGGGGTGGCACACTTAGACAGCGTAGGCCTAGCCAGCACAGTTGAGTTGGCAGCGTGGGCCAAATAAAGGCAACGTAGCATGGTGGGGCCCAGGGAGAGAAGGAGGCTCACCTAAGATAAATAGAGGAGAGGCTACCTCATTCTGGTCATGATTCGAGTTTATGCATATTGAGATGGTCGCTACGACTTTGAGCACGTTGGCTGTTTAGACTGTTTGCAGCACTGTTTAGTGCGTCGAGTGTCTCCGTGTGGAGATCTCACCCTCAGCCCCGGGGGACTTCGAGTGCCTACTCGGGTGAGGCAGTCCTATCATTTTTTTACAGGAGGATTTAGTTTGGAGCTTGTTGCGAAGCAGTTCCATTAGTGGATGCGCAGTCTTGAGTAAGAAGGCTGCAGTTCATTTCGTGAGAGCTCTGTATCGTTATCATTTTGGAGGTTTCGGGTCTGGAGGTGGTGCAAGAGGCCAGCCCGTACCTATTGAGGGCATTGGGCAGAATTGTGATAGTACCTTAGTGGATCCCATTCAGCTGCAGCACAATAGCAGCTATACGGCAGTACTCCCAGTCGCTTGAAGGTAGATCAGAGAACCGTTATCCCTCTGTCATTCTGAGAATATCTCTTGATTTTCCTTGTGCGAGTTTTTGGTGCTATCACTTGAGCACCTATTGTATTTTCTTATAATTCTCAGCATAATAAAATGGCTCAACATTCTCTCTATTTTACGTGTATCTGTTGCATGTACTGTTGTATGATCTGCATCACTGGTTATTTTCCCTTGGAGACACTCCAGTCGTTGTACCATCTGTTGTGTTTTGCCCTTACTCTATAGACAGAGTCTGGTGAGGGCCAGGTAGCCTCCGGATCTCATCCTCTTTCAGAGGGGAAATATCCAGTAAACACCCCTCCAGTCCATCTCTAGTTTAGAGTTGACTGTGTTTTAGAAATATCCCTAAAAAGGGATATTATAGTGGTATCAGAGCATAGTTCTGGCTCAGCCTGTGGAGCTAGTTGTCTATGAAACTGGGAGAGAAACCCTACATTTGCCACAGAAGTAGGAATTACAGAGATCTTGAGCGCAGGTTGGAGAACACCTACAGAGAGGGGGACTGCGTTCGAGTGGTGGACACGAAGCAGGAGAAGCCTGTGGTAGATGCAGAGCAGGGAGAGCCAATGGCGGATGATAGCGATGCAAAACAGTTTGGGGAAGCACTTCTCAGATCAGTGCAGGATCTGGCGAGGTAGATAGAGCTAATGGGTCAGAGATTCACAGCTGCGGAAGCTAGACAACGTGAAACCCTAAGGGGTTTCTAGGTTGGTGAGGGGTCGGGCACATCCCACCATTTGCAGGAGCAGGTTGCCGCTCTGCACCAGGCATCACATACCCCCACTCGTGCCATGATGCCCACTTTTCTGAGTGAAAATACTGGGGCAGGAGCACATGAGGAACCAGAGTTTGACCGCATAGGTGATTATTTTGCTGAGTACCAGGCAGCTGGGCAGGAGTTCAGGGATACCATTTTATTCAAAGACTTTGTTCAGATCAAGCGGGACAGCAGACCCCGCGACCATCACAGAGGGCACCGGCATTATCATGATGGAGACACCCAACGTACAGTGAGCAGATTCCATTTGCCTACGTTTGATGGTTCATCAAACAATTCGGCAAAGTCTTCAGGTGGTAGCAACTTTCTTGGCTCAGCTTGTGAGTCTAAGCCCAAGAAGATCAGAACGTTGAAAAATATGAGTTTATTCTCATCTATTTTCAGATCCAGAGGGGACATCTCCAAGGAGGTCAAGAAGACTGAAGAATAAGAAGAGGAAGTACCATGCACTTCCTATTCTCATCATGAAGAAGGCATTGAGCATGGAGGATACTTGGATCATCAGATCCTCAATTATTACCTTGTTGAGTATAGATCTCAACTTAGAGCCTTCAGGGAGACTCTAGATTTTCCTCATTTCATCTAGCTGAAGGAAGAGAAGAGACCATGTAGTAGAAAAGAAATCAAAGGCAATATATTTTTGTTGTCTACCTTTGATGGGTCATCTAATGCAAGAACTTGGGTGAGAAAGTTGGAGGCATTTTTCTTACTACATCCTGTAGTAGAGAAATAAGTTGTTGAAATCTCAGCGCTGCACTTGGAGGGTGAAGCCTATGTATGGTGGTTCAACCACTTGAGCCATGAAAGGGTGAAAAATTTTGCAGAGTTCACTCAAGGGTTGATCAAAACCTTTGATGGAGAAATAACAAAAGAAGAGAAGCTCACATCACCACTTGAGGAGCATTGTGATAATGTTTTCATACTCAGTTGGGGCATCCAACACTTTTGAGGAAGGGACTCTTGCAGCCCTGCAAGAAGTTCCAAATGCACATCAAGGTATGAAAATATTTCCACATTCCATTGTTGCAGCAAATTCTTTTGATCAATGTGGAGATTTACTTTTGCATGACCAAGGGTCAAATCCCATTGCTACTATAGAGAAACTTGGTTACATTGCGTTGTGCAACATGGAAACACTCAAAAAAGAATCAAACCATCATTCTTATGAGCCATTGTTGGATTGTACATCACATTGGAGGTTGGGGTTTGAAGCCTTGAAGATTGATGGTAGACATCTTGGAGTAAGAAACCCTTTCTCCCTTCAAGATGACACTTTCTCAATGAGCTCCTCTCAGCTCAAAGAGGAAATTCTACTTTCAGATCCAAGACCTCATTGGTTTTGGAAGACTATTGATAAAAGGGAGGTCTCAAGGAGAAATCTCATCACATGTGAACTTCAATGCATCATGGAGTGCAAAGATTTTCTTCCTTTCTCACAAGAGCAGATAGAAGATGGAGGACATCTTAAGATGGATAACATCTCTCATGCCTGTGTTGGACATTCCTTGAGCCATACACATCATGATGAGAGGTTTTTTCCTACCACCTATTTGATTCTTGATAGGGTCTCATTGATCCTTGAGAAGCTTACATTTCAAAATCCCATGAAGTGAAAAGACAAGAATTTGATTTGGGAGGATGGTAGCCCTCATGGGAGGAGTACCAAGATGAGGAGAAGAAGGAGGAATCCACAAGCGATTGAGTGGATTTGGTTGATGATCAAGGAGCTAGGAAGCTACATGCAGATCTATGATACTAGGCAGCAGGAGGCTTGGCTGCGCTGGTTACTCTTGAAAGAGTTTGGCCATCGCTTGGCAAACACTCTTCCTAAGAGTAAGAGGATGGATACTTACATCATTGAGAAGCATAGAGTATGGATGTGTGGTGTTGATATGATACTCATATCATTCATCATGTCTTCATCACATGATTGGTATGATGGAGGTATGGGGAGGCAGCAAAATGTTTTGTTTCCTTGCTTGTTTCTGGGAGAGCAAGAGAAAATTTGCTCTCACACTTTACATGATGTTGCAGGAGGAGGAGATGGAATTATCTCCTTGGTCTTAGATTATTTGGAAGCTCTGCCATCTTGGGGAGTATTCTGTATTTGTTGCAGCATTATTGAAGGGATCTTTGACAAGGAGCATGTCAAAGAACATAGTTTGGTATTGACAGGGGCTTATTTGCAAAAGCTCACAACGCTGTCACTTGGGAGCAAAGACTTATGGATGGAGTGTGCCCAGCGGAAATATGGTGGATCCATAACCCATATGACCCAGGATCACTTCATATTTGTTGCACTTGATGAACAAAGAGGAGGTAATGATGATAGAGACATCTATGGCATATTCTTCTTGACTTGGGTTTTCAAGCATAAGGAGGATTATCTTCTTGCAGCACATGGTTCATTCTTCTTCATAGCATGCCAAAACACTATGGAGGACTCATGTATGGACCCATGTACCATCTTACTTCCAACATATAGTGAGAATTTTTTTTATACATTCATTGATTTGCACACTCTTACCATTCTTATGCAGTGCATTGCTTCACAAAAGGGCAAGCTTGTCAAATTGCTCCATGAGTTGTATTAGGCCAATCTACATTATGGAGGCAGCCATCTCTTTTGTGGCCTTGGGAAAATGTTTTATCACCACATGTATGTTCAGTTGCTGCACTATAGCATGTATCATATAAAGACATGCATGATTAACCATGTAAAAAGAAACATTTTTCCATGTACTTTTACCAAGCAGCAACTTGTAAAACTGCGCTGTCACTACTGGGAAAGCTGTTGGTACCTTCTTGCATCACTTGTAACCTTCAACATTTTCTTCATTTTGCTGCTGATCATGTATTCATTTGCTGATATAGATCAGATCTGTATGGTAGGCTTGATTATGAGGGAGACACATGAGTTGGATGTGTCCTTGAGTGGGAAGAATTCTCACAATCTCTGCACTACATGTTCTAATGGGAGCATGAGAGGAGATATGGCCACCACAGCCAAATGTTTTCTCTCTTTTGAGGTGGGCCACAAGATTGATATTCATCCATTGTACAGCCATGGGCAAGTGCTTGATCATGTATTGTTGTTACATTCAGCCATTTACTATCCTTTAGTATATGTGATGAATCATGTACATTACTGGCCATGTAATTTTCTGAAGTTGCAGTGGATGGGACTACGCTATATCCTTGTGAGAAATTGTTTGCATCATGTATCATCATGTAAAACCTTCAGCAAACTTCTCATTAGGATGTTCCAGGATGACCATGTCCTATTTTTCATGGATGGATTGTTTTGGGCCAGCTTGTTCTTCATTGTTGGAGGAGCCTTCTTTGGAGGATTGTTCTTCACTTTGCCATTTGAGGGTAATAATTTTGCAGCCTAGGATTAGCACACACTCTACACTTATCATAAGTGGAGAGGAGGACAGCTTGAGGTAGGCTACAATGCTTGCAATGTTCATATTTTCAGCCCACCTTCATTTCCAGAGCTTGAGGTGGAAGAAGATTTTTAGGAGTTGCCTTGTTGTGAGGTTGCTCATTTTGTTTAGATGATTGCTTGGGGATGGAGGATCCACATGAGGGAGATGTTCCTCAATATATTTTAGACTCCATGCCTTGAGTGGAGGCCTTCCAGTTCTATCCTTGCAGTTTCTTGAGGACAAGCAACATTTGGGAGGGGAGGACTGTAATATTCCCAATTAGCTGCTGCTAATTGGAAATATTAATTTTGACTAATTTTTCCTTTATAAAGTTAAAATATAAATAAAGTGGGTGAAAAGGAGAATATGACCCACTTAGGATAAAACGCACTCCCTAAAGTCACTAAGGAGATATAATATTGTGGTTAAGGTGGGCCAAAGGGGCCAAGTGATAACGTAGGGGGGTGGCACACTTAGACAACATAGGCCCAACTAGCGCAGTTGAGTTGGTAGCGTGGGCCAAAGAAAGGCAACGTAGCATGGTGGGGCCCAGGGAGAGAAGGAGGCTCACCCAAGATAAATAAAGGAGAGGCTACCTCATTCTGGTCATGATTCGAGTTTATGCATATTGAGCTGGTCGCTACAACTTTGAGCACGCTGGCTGTTTAGCCTGTCTGCAGCACTGTTTAGTGCGCCGAGTGTCTCTGTGCGGAGATCTCACCCTCAGCCTCGGGGGACTTCGAGTGCCTGCTCGGGTGAGGCTGTCCTATCATTTTTTTATAGGAGGATCGGGTTTGGAGTTTGTTGTGGAGCAGTGCCATTAGTGGTTGTGCAGTCTTGAGTAAGAAGGTTGCAGTTCATTTCGTGAGAGCTTCGTGTCGTTATCATTTTGGAGGTTTCGAGTCTGGAGGTGGTGTAAGAGGCCAGCCCGTACCTATTGAGGGTGTTGGGCAGAATTTTGATAGTACCTTGGTGGATCCCATTCAGCCGCAGCACAATAGCAGCTATACGGCAGTACTCCCAGTCGCTTGAACGCAGATTGGAGAACCACTATCCCTCTGTCATTCTGAGAATATATCTTGATTTTCCTTGAGGGAGTTTTGGGTGCTATCACCTGAGCACCTATTGTATTTTCTTATAATTCTCAGCATACAAAAATGGCTCAGCATTCTCTCTATTTTATGTGTGTCTGTTGCATATACTGTTTCTAGCATTTTATGTATTGTTGTAAGATCTGCATCACTGGTTATTTTCCCTTGGAGACACTCCAATCGCTATACCATATGTTGTGTTTTGCCCTTACTCTATAGACAAAGTCTGGTGAGGGCCAGGTAGCCTCCAGATCTCATCCTCTTTCAGAGGTGAAATATCTGGTAAACGCCCCTCCAGTCCATCTCTGGTTTAGAGTTGATTGTGTTTTAGAAATATCCCTAAAAAGGGATATTACAATTATAAAGCATTCTTTGCTTCTATCAGGTCGTCTGAAATGAAATGAGATGAGATATTGTATTTATTAATAAAATATAATTCAATGGGAGATGAATAGATGATTACTTCAACAACAAAATCACGAGTAGCAATGGTGAGAATGTCCGCACACGAGACGAGTCTGCTGCAGGATGTCTCCACTTGAGTTTTAATGCTGTCTATTACTTCGAATCCTCTCCCAGAATTGGCATTTGGGCCTACACTCTTTTCTCTGGTAAATGTCGCGTTGTGATCCAATAGGATTGAACCATCGCACGCCTACAAGGGATCCGAATCCAAATTTCAACATGATCGTGAAACTAATAAAGCAGAAATGGTTAGTGATGAGTTATTATTTTCGACTAAAAAAAACTCTTTCTTACATTAATGAAGCAATCGTGAAAGTGAAGGTGGACCAAGGACGCCCCCATTCTTTTCTCCTTAGCCACCGCTTGCTTCACCACTGATTTCACTATTGACTGCAGCCTCGGACACGATTTGTCATAAAACGTTGAGCTCAACTACCCATTCATAGTGTTTATATTAATGAAGGATACAAACACAACGATTACCCCAATGCACACTAGAGTCCTCATCATCATATTTGGAAGAAAACGATGAAACACAAAAGAGAAGAGCGAAATCGAGTGTGTGGTGAGTATTGGAGGCTACTGAGCTTCTTATATAGGAATATGCAATCCAAGTTGAAGAGGCTTTGTCTTCTCCTCTAAAGGCAGCCTTGGCCTGCGTGACAACTCAATTTTTTGTAGCTACGTAAGGTAGTGCATTGACTCCATCAATTTTTGTGTGTGAGAAGCATAGAGGGAAGATGCGTAGAAGGGGTCCAATCTGAACAAAATGTCAAACATATAAGCCCCACCAACCTATGGGCCCCACCGACCTATGGGCTGACAAAAATCTATATCCACTTTAGCGAAAGACAACATGTTATCCACAATCTCAGAATTTAACACGCGTGTCCAACAATTCACGGGACTTTTCATTTTCAAGTTCCTTCTCTTTTGTTTTATTATGGACATTAAAGGGAGAAACGGTTTTTCTGTGTTTATTGGTGTTATTAGTGTACTGTTATCAGTTATCAGGGTTGCCAAAAAATTAGTCGAACTTAAACTTCTCATTCATTTCCTTACAAGTAGCTTGACACCTTCCATGAAATATAAACCAATTAATTTATATAAAGTTTAATGTATCTTTCCACTGGAAAAAAAGAAAATTTAACCTACCTTCGATTTAATCGCTGGAGACCACTTGTTCTAGACTATGGTAGTAAACTTGGGTGCATTTAATGCCCCTCGTAGACCCATCATCAAACATATGTATTGTATAATAATGAATTCTCAATTAAAGTTTGGATGGACTCTTCAACTCTGAGTCTTGTCGTTGCATCATATTGTTAAATAATGGAGGATGAGAGAGACATCTATTTTGAATCTGTTAGTCATCAATAAAATGTTGTCATAGCTAATGATGGATAAAACATGTCTTTAGTCTTCAAGAAACAAATTTCATGCAAAATCTATGACCTCTTGAAGCCTCTCTATGTTCCTTATCCTTCGAAAATTCGCCTTTTTGATCTTTGCACTCAAAATCCTCCAAGAAGCTTGCTATTGTAACAAAGACTGTTTCAAAAAACCTCTTCTCCATTATTTCCCTCCTAAAATTTCCTTTTTTCCTTTATTATTCCTTATCTTCCTCAAAATCCCCTTTTAAACCTTATAAATCCCATTTATTTGGTTTAAAATAACCTTTTCTAACCTATCAAAACTCCTAAAAAAAGGTTAAAAAACCCCATTTCGGCCTATTTTCTGACCTTTTAACTTCGAGCCTTAAGCGCTTTTTTCTTAAGCCCCTAGCCCCTTTTTCGCCGTAAGACTGAGGCCCGAGACCGTCAGCTAAAGGTCTTAAGCCCCCATCGCCATCGCACTTCGGCGATTTTAAATTCTTCGTTCCCATTCCCTTTACTCTGACGATGACCGATCTTCTGATGAGATCAGAGCTGTCCATTCCCCAAGATCCGATGGTTATCACACATTGCATCACTCCATCACATCACTCCACCGCATCGCATCGGCGCATCACAATTCCATGACAATGATCTCCCCCTCCAGTGGAAAACCCCGCCGATAAGATCCTGACTATTGATCTTGATCTCGATCCAACAGTCTGCGCTCCCCTCCATCGCATCGGCACTTCACTGAGCGCTTCTCCCATTGGCCATTGGCACATCGCAATTCCAAGTTCCTCTTTCTCGAGCCCTTTTCTCCACCGATTTCCGATCCGCCGAATGTGATCCTAGCCATCCATTTCCCCTCCTCTAATGGTCCTCACTGATCCCCTCCTTATAACTCCTCCCAATAGCTTTCCGCTATGCGCTAAGATAGCTGACATCATCCGCCGGGTCCCACCCGCACATCTTTCATCCCCTGCGTTTGATCTCCACCGTCGATCTAATCCAGATCGGACGGTTCTCACTCCATCGGGTCTTCGCCATCCCCCTGACCCCTCTTCCACCATTTTTAATCTCCGATCTCTGTGATTTACTCTTGACCGTCCATTCCTCCCAGATCAATGGTGCAGGTTCACTGCGGGGGCACCCTACCGACGAGATCCTTCCATACCATCTGTCCCCCCGTAGTTGATCTCAACCGTTGATCTTCTCCAGATCTGACAAACATCAGCTCTCCTCCCATATAATCCTGCCGGTCCCACCTGACCACGCTGGGCTTTTCATCGTGCTTCCATTCAAATTTCCACCGCTGATCTACCCTCCCCCAGATCCAATGGTTCCTGTTCATCTTCACGCTCGTTTCTCCATAACTATCCAAACCTCATTTTAAACGCGAAATAGGAAGTTTTCTCATGAACACATGTCAACCTCCTACGTGTATCACGTTCCCCCCACCCCTTACCACTTACCGCCCAAACCTCATGCGAAAACCGCTGCCGATTTTCCGAAACCAATTTTTCATATTTCATGCCATAATCCTGTTTAAACCTTTCTCTGCCTGGTTTCCACCATGAAAGCTCACCTCCACTACATTTTCCCTCCTCCACATCTCTCCTCTGCCTCCACCAAAGCCCTTTGAAGTAGTTAATCCACATCACATAGGTTTTTATAACAATTTTGTTGTTTGTGCAGGTTTAGTGGCGGTTGCTCGAAAAAGCCGTCCCACAGTCAAGAAATGTTGACAGAGGCCGAGGGTGACGATCCTTTGTGGCATAACTAAGGCAGAAAATGGACAAAAGGAGATGATTTCCATATTTTAGTCGATAAATCATGATATCAGCTTTTCAATCAAACCCTCCAAGCAGCCACCTGTAGACCAAACAGTGAAGATCAGAAGAGAATTAAAGATTAAAGGATTACAACAAAGGATGAATATTTAAAGTTAATCCACAATTAAAAGATAAAGACACAGTATAAGACCGAAGATGATCTGAAAAGGCATAATCAGCCTTAAAACACAATTAAAGTTCATATCAGTGTTTAAATTATTTAAGACAGATCAACAGAAAGATGGCTTCGAAAGACAAATCACTGAAGCCTTTGCTCCACCAAAGGACCAAAATGACACCTACAGTACTATTTTTCTCAAAGATACACGCAAATTTATTACAGTCAGAGATATTTTGCAAATGCAGCTTAGAAGTTATTTCCAGCCTACCTAAAAAAGCCCAAAGGTCAACAAAGGCCACTAAACGGTTCACAGAGTTAATGAAGTGCAGAGATAGACTTTAATTCATTTTTCCTTGAGCCCTGCATGGTATCAAAGGTCACAAAACATTTACTCTGTCATTTATGAAGCCTTCAGAGACCTTTTCTTTCACTCCACCTCCTCATTCACCTATAAAAACTCTTTGAAGTTTCATTGTAAAGGGTTGGAAAGTTATTTATTGTTTGAACTGTTATTGAGTGGAAGTAGCTGGGTAGTTGTAATATAGTAGGCTGGGAAGATAAGTATCAAACTGTAGAAAGCCCTTGGACTCAAAGTATGTGACTGGTTTTGCACATCAAATAAACAAGCAGATTCACAGGATCCTGGTCTATATTATCGGTGATGTTTTTCTTACTGTAATTGTTATTATCCTTATGTTTCCATAATGTCCATTTTCTCAGATAAAGAACAACAAATATAGATTAGGATTTACTGCAAAGTACCCTAATTCTCACTGATAAGCTTTATCTTTATGTTTTCTTCTAATTGTTGCTTTGAGAATGATTTCAATAGAGTATAACCAGTTAAGGAATGTTGGTGATTCCATGCCTTGCTGAGTAAAACTTGAGATGTTGTTCTTGAATGATATTTTCACTGCATGCTAAGTAGATTCCTAATCAAGGAAGTTTATGGTTAGCCCTATCCCTTGTTTAGTATTAAACAACTGTTTTGAAGATTTCCCTTGAGAGTATTCTGAAAGAAGGATAGGTTCAAAGTCCTTACCTGATCTTAGGTTACTTTTTATGTTTATATTAAATGTTTTCACTTGAGAGTATGCCGAAAGCAGAATAGGTTAAAAGTCCTTATTTGATCTTAGGCTGCCCTTTGTTTTGTTATATGTTTTCTATTCTTGAGAGTATGCCGAAAGCAGGATAGGTTAAAAGTCCTTACTTGATCTTAGGCTGCCCTTTGTTTTCTTATATGTTTGCTTCTTTCACCACACTTCTTAATTTTCCATACCACAAACTCAACTTAAAAGATCTTCTGATATAGATGTCTTGCCCTATGGAAACCCTTGAATAGTTGTTGTGCAAGTAAACCCTTTTATGACTCCATAGCCCAATGGATTGACACTTTTTCTTGACCTATCTTCCCATGCTGAGACATCCTTCTACTTTTTCCCTCCTTCACTTCACATGACCTTCTCAGTTAATGATCCCCAACCAACAAACAAACAAACCCCTTGTACTTCTTAACTAGCCTAATATCATATCATAAGCCTTAAAGTATATCATTCTAAACACACACTTAGAGAGATCCCTCTCTGAATCCAAGAGGGCTAGATCTTAGGATTCCAAAGTGGTTCTGATGTTGCCTTGTCATTTGGTATGCCAATCTGCCAAATCACAGGACCCCAACATAATGTCAACTCCACTGGGGAAATTCTGAGTAAATTGCATCTTAGAAATCCTTAAGAGCTCAGAAGACCCACAACATCCTTAGATTGGTAGTTAATTGCTGATGGTGGACAACAACTCATCGTAAATTTTTTGAAATTATCCACCTAGCGACTCCACAACTCCCAAAATACCAAATGACTCCACTGGTAGAAGACTCTAAACTGGTTGAATAGACACAGTGACCTCTTTTCTGATTTAAAAACATGATTCCTAGGATACAATGAAGATATGCCCCAATGAGTAGAGATCATATCCCTGGGTTCCCACACAAAATGCCTCAAATAGATTGGATGAAAAACCTGCCTATTTTTCAAGATGAAAAGTTTTATGACCCCTTGTTACATCTCATCAAGTTTCATATACATGTGTGGAGGTTAAAAGTTGAATGGCATGAGGACTGTCTTATGAAAATGTTCATGGCAACATTAGAAGGTAAAGCAAGGGATTGGTATGAATGGTTAGAACCTAAGAGCTTGTTTTCTTTAAAAGATATGCACCAAGTCTTTTATGAAGAATATAAAGAAAAATCTCCATCCTTATCATGGGTTGAAAACTGTTGTGATCAATCTTAGAATATCATTCAATACCTGTTAGATATTGATGAGGATTTGGTTAATATGCATCTTGGGGATCTCTCAGCAGCCATTCATGAATTTCATACCCAAGAAAGCTATCACAAAAACCTAGATGAATCAGTTGAGGAAGAGATTGATCAAGAAATAAAAGAAATTCCTCAAGATATCCCTACAAGCACAAATAATGATTCATCATCTCTTTTAGCTGAGGCTCAAGAAGACATCCAGCCTCAAATTCAGTCTTCACAAGAGATAGAGAACTGTTGTACTTCTTCTCAAAGAAACACAGAAACATCTCCTCCTTTGACAGAAGAAGAAATCGATCAGATTATCAATAAACAGTCAGCCTCTGAAATTTTTGCAAAAAAAACACTCTTGTGCATTCAACTAATGAACTTTGTTGTAAAAATTTAGAAAGTTCCCTTGTAGATCAGAATAAAGAAAGACCTGCTGGTAATCCAATATGTTTTATTGGTGACATTACTTACAGTAATGATTTTACTAATATTGATCTGTCTGATGATGATGTTCTCCAAAGAGAAGTTGATCTTGCAGGACCATCATTAGTAGATTTGTGGGAGGAAGATCAGTTCCACCAACTCCGAGAAAGTAATGAGCCAAAGCAGGCTATTTATGATATTGATGAAGAAAGTTTTAACAATGCAGAAGAGAGCGAAGAATCTCCGAATCTTTGCTCTGCTTCATTACAACTCATCTGTAATAGTTTTCATGTGATTGGGAATCAACAGTCTTTCAGCTCAAAGGTTGAGGAGGAAAACAATAAATAACTTATTGAGCCGGTTGAAATTAAAGAACCTTCTCCTGAAAGGGGTGAGGTAATCAAAGAGACCTCTGCTCAAGAATATAATGACCTCTTCACCAAGGTCAGTCCACTGAATTAAAATACCCTGGGACTACAAGAGGACAACACTACCAAATATGATGAGTCCTCCAGTTCAGATCAGAATGAAGATGAGGAAGATTTTCTTTCTCAAAAGTATCTTTTTCTTGATCTAGTAGAAGAAAAAATAACCCTCGTTAAAACTCACTAGTCAAATACTTCCAACCAGGTATTATTTCAAGACCCCTTCGCTCATTTTTTGAAGACATTTGAAGAAGGGATAGAGATTGTTCGGAGCAGTGTATCACCAAAGGCAACAAATTTTTTTATCACTGCTGCTAAAGAAAAAGTGAGATGGGAGTGGCCCTGTCTATCCAGCATGCTCAAAGAGATGAACAAAGACCAGTCATGGAACCCTCTAATTAACTGGATGTATTGGAAAAGAGAATTTGTAAGCTAAACATGTAAATATTTCAGAGTTCGATTAGGGTAGGTAGTAATGTCAATAAAGCTCATCCTGTGAGCATTTTGTTAGTTTTTGTTTTTTGTTTTTTGCTTTGAAAGAAAAATTCAAAAAATACAAAAACAATAGAAAAGAGAAAAGAGGGAAGATATAAAAGAAGAAAGGTACGGCCCCATACCAAAAAAGAAAAAGAGTCTGAAAGTGTGCAAGCTTAAATTCCACTAAAAAAAGAGAGCACTACTATTGTAGTCATACAGCCTTATCATGACTAAATACATTCCAATTTACTGCTGATAGGTTAGTGAATCAGATTAGCCAAACAATTTAATCTTGGCTTACCAGTAGAATAGATTAGGATAGAAAAACAGAGTTTCAAACAAGCTTAAATCCTGAACCTGTAAGTTTGATGAAGAATTGGTTCTAATATGCTCAAAATCTGAACTAAAAGAACAAGAAAGACAACTCTAAAAAGGTCAAAATCAGAGCTGAAAAAATAATGAAGGATGCTTTTAATTTTCAGATCTTAAGCCTTCACAATTTTGTTTCAATTTACTGTAAATTTTAGTCTATGAGCAACTTGTTTTTATGCCATAGTCTCAACAGAAATCAGATAGCTTAATCCTGGTTTGGCTGTGTTTTAATTTTCTATTTTAGAATATAGAGAATAAAATCTGTCAGACAGCTTAATTCTGACAGATAGTAGCTTAGGTAGAGAATTTATGAGTTCAACTGTTTAATCTCAACTCATGGAAGAAATAAGGGTAGATTTAGATTAGTTTTTCCTATTTTTCAAAAGAATAAAATGTTGATGTTAAAGGTTTGCAAGTCCAAGTGCACCTTATTGAAGAAAAAATGTTAGGAAGTAAGCCGTGTAGGTAGTTTTTTGGGGAAAATAATTTTGTTTTACAAAGTACTGATCATCTTTTTAAGCAGCATGATCAAGGAAGAAAAGGTTGTCAAGGATAAAGCACAGGCCTACTTTCTAGAGATTTATCTTTGAAGTTCTTGACACATCCAAGGAGATGGCATCCCTAAGTGGAGCCACTGTTAGCCATCAATAAAAAAAATTCATAACTAATGATGGCTAAAACAGGTCTTTAGTCTTCAAGAAACAAATTTCATGCAAAATCTGTGACTTCTTGAAGCCTCTCTGTGTTCTTTATCCTTCAAAAATCCGCCTCTTTGATCTTTACACTCAAAATCCTCAAAGAAGCTTGCTGTTATAACAAAGATTGTTTCAAAAAACCTCTTCTCCATCATTTGCCTCCTAAAATTCCCTTTTTTCCTTTATTATTCCTTCTCTTCCTCAAAATCCCCTTTTAAACCTTATAAATCCCCTTTATTTGGTTTAAAATCACCTTTTATAACCTATCGTAACTCCTCAAAAAAGGTTAAAAAACTCCATTTCGGCCTATTTTCCGACCTTTTAACTTCGGGCCTTAAGCGCTTTTTGCTTAAGCCCCTAGCCCATTTTTCGCAATAAGACCGAGGCCCGAGACTGTCGGCTAAAGTTCTTAAGCCCCCATCACCATCGCACTTCAGCGATTCTAAATTCTTCGTTCGCATTCCCTTTACTCCGCCGATGGCCAATTTTCTAATGAGATCACAGTTGTCCATTCCCTAAGATCCAACGGCTATCGCACATCACATCACTCCATTGCATCGCTCCACCGCATCGCAATTCCATGCCGACGATATCCCCCTCTGATGGAACCCCCCACCGATAAGATCCTGACCGTTGATCTCGATATCGATCCAATGGTCTGTGCTCCCCTCCATCGCATTGACACTTCGTTGCTCGCTTCTCCCATCGGCCATCGACACATCGCAATTCCAAGTTCCTCTTTCTCGGGCCCTTTTCTCCGCCGATTTCTGATCCGCTAAAGTTGATCCTAGCTGTCCATTTCCCCTCATCTAACGGCCCTCATTGATCCCCGCCTTATAACTTTGCCCAATAGCTTTCCGCTATGCGCCAAGATAGCTGACATCATCTGTCGGGTCCCACCCGCACATCTTTCATTCCTCACGTTCGATCTCCACTGTCGATCTAATCTAGATTGGATGGTTCTCGCTCCATCGAGTCTTCGCCATCCCCCTGACCCCTCTTCCACCATTTTTAATCTCCGATCTCCGCAATTTAATCTTGACCGTCCATTCCTCCCAGATCAACGGTGCAGGTTCACTGCGGGGGCACCCCGTCGACGAGATCCTTCCGTACCCTCCGTCCCCCTGCAATTGATCTCAGTTGTTGATCTTCTCCAGATCCAATGCCCATCAAATCTCCTTCCATACAATCCCACCGGTCCCACCCAACCACGCTGGGATTTTCATTGTGCTTCTGTTCAAATCTCCAACATTGATCTGCCCCCCCCCCTAGATCCAACGGTCCCTGTTCATCTTCGCGCCCGTTTCTCCATAATTGTCCAAACCTCATTTTCAATGAAAAATAGTCAATTTTCTCATGAACACGTGTCAACCTCCAACATGTATCGCATTCCCCCCACCCCTTACCACTTACCGCCCAAACCTCCTGCGAAAACTGCTGTTAGTTTTCCGAAACCAATTTTTCATATTTCGCGCCATAGTCCTGTTTAAACCTTTCTCCGCCTAGTTTCCACCATGAAAGCTCACCTCCACTGCATTTTCCCTCCTCTACATCGCTCCTCCGCCTCCACCAAAGCCCTATAAAGCAGTTAATCCGCATCGCGCAGGTTTTTATAATAGTTTTGTGGTTTGTGCAGGTTTAATGGCGGTTGTTCGTAAAATCCATCCCACAGTCAAGAAATGTTGACAGAGGCCGAGGGTGACGATCCTCTGTGGCCTAACTAATGCAGAAAAGGGACAAAAGGAGATGATTTCCACGTTTTAGTCGATAAATCATGATATCGGATTTTCAATCAAACCCTCCAAGCAGCCACCTGTAGACCAAACAGTGAAGATCAGAAGAGAATTAAATATTAAAGGATTAAAGCAAAGTATGAAGATTTAAATTTAATCCACAGTTAAAATATAAAGACACAGTATAAGACCAGAGATGATCTGAAAAGACATAATTAGCCTTAAAACACAATTAAATTTCATATCAGTGTTTAAAGTATTTAAGACAGATCAGTAGAAAGATGGCTTCGAAAGACAAATCACCGAAGCCTTTACTCCACCAAAGGACAAAAATGACACCTACAGTCCTATTTTTCTCAAATATACACGCAAAGTTATTACAGTCAAAGATATTTTTCAAATGCAGCTCAGAAGTTATTGCCAGCCTACCTAAAAAAGCCCAAAGGTCAACAAAGGCTGCTAAACGATTCACAGAGTTAATGAAGTGTAGAGATAGACTTTAATTCATTTTTCCTTGAGCCCTACATGGTCTCAAAGGTCACAAAACATTTACTCTATCATTTATGAAGCCTTCAGAGACCTTTTCTTTCACTCCACCTCCTCATTCACCTATAAAAACTCTTTGAAGTTTCATTGTAAAGGGTTGGAAAGTTATTGATTGTTTGAACTGTTATTGAGAGGAAGTAGCTGGGTAGTTGTAATATAGTAGGCTGGGAAGAGAAGTATCAGATTGTAGAAAGCCCTTGGACTCAAAGTATGTGAATGGTTTTGCACATCAAATAAACAAGCAGATTCACAGGATCCTGGTCTATATTATTGGTGATGTTTTTCTTACTGTAATTGTTATTTTCCTTATGTTTCCATACTGTCCATTTTCTATGATAAAGAACAACAAATATAGATTAGGATTTACTGCAAAGTACCCTAATTCTCACTGATAAGCTTTATCTTTATGTTTTCTTCTAATTGTTGCTTTGGGAATGATTTCAATAGAGTATAACCAGTTAAGGAATGTTGGTGAGTCCATGCCTTGCTGAGTAAACCTTGATATGTTGTTCTTGAATGATATTTTCACTACATGCTAAGTAGAGTCCTAATCAAGGAAGTTTATGGTTAGCCCTATCCCTTGTTTAGTCTTAAAAAACTGTTTTGAAGATTTCCTTTGAGAGTATTCCGAAAGCGGGATAGGTTCAAAGTCCTTACCTGATCTTAGGTTACTTTTTATGTTTATCTTAAATGTTTTCCCTTGAGAGTATGCCGAAAGTAGAATAGGTTAAAAGTCCTTATTTTATCTTAGGCTGCCCTTTGTTTTGTTATATGTTTTCTATTCTTGAGAGTATGCCGAAAGTAGGATAGGTTAAAAGTCCTTACCTGATCTTAGGCTACCCTTTATTTTTTTATATGTTTGCTTCTTTCACCACACTTCTTAATGTTCCATACCACAAAATCAACTTAAAAGATCTTCTGATATAGATGAATTTCCCTATGGAAACCCTTGAATAGTTGTTGTGCAAGTAAACCCTTTTATGACTCCATAGCCCAATGGATTGACACTTTTTCTTGACCTATCTTCCCATGCTGAAACATCCTTCTACTTTTTCCATCCTTCACTTCACATGACCTTCTCAGTTAATGATCCCCAACCAACAAACAAACAAACCCCTTGTACTTCATAACTAGCCTAATATCATATCATAAGCCTTAAAGTATATCATTCTAAACACACACATAGAGAGATCCCTCTTTGAATCTAGGAGGGCTAGATCCTAGGATTCCAAAGTGGTTCTGATGTTGCCTTGTCATTTGGTATGCCAATTTTCCAAATCACAGGACCCCAACAGACTCAACGTCTCATTTACTAATTTGGTTTGATTCGCTGACTTTTAAAAATAAAATCTAAAATAAACAAAATGTAAAATCACGATGCCGACGTGTCTGATTACTGTCACGTGCCCTCTTTGCAGACGCGAAAATTGAGTTAATAGGTTTGACAGCTCTATCGCATGTAATCATGTCTTTCATATTTTATTGCATGTAACTTGAAATTTTATACATTCCATGATCCATCCATAATTTTCCAACTGGTCTTTCATCTGCTCGTATTGATTTTGTCTCTCTTTGGTAATTTTGTTAATCATTTCGATGAGCTGGAGCCCAAACGACGATGTCTATGCTCTGCCTTATGCTTTTAGCCAATCCACGGTGTGGATAAATATCTTATTAGTATGATCATTTATAAAGGAATGTAAAATTGTCAAAAACAAATATAATAATAGATTATAGGTATTATGTATTAATGTGTTTATATATGAGAGACAATACACGAAAAATATTTAGTAAAATCCAAATTTTTCCACCGGAAAAGATGTATTTGGATTGGGTTTAATAAAAAGAAAGTCAAAGTTTCTTTTATTTTTAATTATATCAGTTTAATGATACAATTTGAGTGGGCTTAATTATAATTTTTGAGTGGGTTTAGTGGTTAAGAGCATGTATTTCCTTTTAAGAAATTGTAAGTTAAAAATTAGAAAAGCTAGAGTATATACGTTTTCTTAAACTTAATGTAGGCTTTTTTAAACTTAGTAGTCAAATAGCTACTAGGAGGTGGGTCCCTTGTCCCACAAATAAAGAGGTCTTATTGGGATAATAATAATCATAAAAAATAATTGGTTAAAAATATATATATTAAAAAATTATGTTAAAAAACATAATATTAATGTTAGACCTAAGGCTTTTGTGATCCATAATGTAGATAAATGTCTTTCGAATTAATCACATCCTAATAATGTGATTAATCCGAAAGACATTTATCTATAATATTTAATATTCCTTAATATGAATTTTAAGTAAATTTCAATATTGTTTTTTTGCATTTTTTTCTCAATTTGAAAGTAAAAAAGTATGCAAAAAAAAATAAAACATAGAAATATTAAACTCCAACATTTACATGTAAACATGAATAAAGTAACT
Organism: Pinus albicaulis; assembly: GCA_034641835.2. Taxonomy (NCBI): domain Eukaryota; kingdom Viridiplantae; phylum Streptophyta; class Pinopsida; order Pinales; family Pinaceae; genus Pinus; species Pinus albicaulis. Next base: position 86,333,014 of record CM076582.1, read on the forward strand.
TGAATATATCAAATGTATTTTACTTATGTAACTAATATATCTAACTTATTTACTAGTTTAAAATATAAACAATATGTTTTATGAACTAATTTTGTAAAATGTAAAGAATTGATGAATGAATATATTTGAGGGTGTAAACTTTTGTGATCTAAATCCATAATTCAAAAAAATTCTTTCGGAAAGTGTAATTCATCATCAAAAAAACTTTTTATGATGTGTGTAATTAATCATGTGTACATTTACCTCTTTCGTTCTTAAAACATTATTAACATGAAATAAATTTGTGATTTGTTATAAATAAGATAATTAGGGTTTAGTATGGGAAACTACCTGAGAGTAACTATTTTCTTTTACATAATGAGACAATCTTGAGGTAAGGCATGAGCATTTTTGGAGCAAAGAAGCTGTTACATGCGAGAGCCAGAACCACATCTGCATGCTCAAAATGAAAAGGATATTACACCATCTTGAAAATGTGAAAGTTCAAAGGAGCCGTTACATGCGAAAACCACCTCTGCATGTGCAAAATGAAAAGGATATTACATCATCTTGAAAATGTGAAAGTTCAAAGGAGCATTTGGAGGAATTGTTTAATATCTCAGCTTTTAAATAACCCTGGCCGTGCCCAAATAGGAAAACTTTAGGAAAGGCTATGATGAAGTTGAGGGACATTTGACCGAGATAAGTATTCTCTGCTATTTTTTTTATTCATATAATTTTCTTTGTGTGTTCAAAGATATAAATAAAAAAATATAACATATAGTTTTTTTATGAGAAAATAGTATGGGAAAATAATAAAGAATAATAATTATTTTGCTTATCCTTCTTGGGATGGGTTACATATACTAAAGAAAAGGGTATTTCATCAGTTTATTGAGATGTGACTGAAACAAATTCACTATTGATTATTTACTTGATTTATTTTCAAATCTAATTATAACCTGATTTATTTTCAAATCTAATTATAGACAAGTTTTATTCCCATATTAAGATGAAATAAATATATGAGGAAATATTTCATGGAAAGACATAATAAGTTAGGATTTCCCTTTTTGAAGTGAAATGTGTATTGTGATTAAAGATGATATCTTATGGAATTACCTTCTAAAAATTGTACACACAGATAACATAAGTCATAGCATCTTCTTTGGAAACAATATTTTATCTTGTGTGTGAAAGATAAGTCCATTTTGTTAAAAGGTTAACTTTGTTATTATTTTAATAAAGCCTTCCTAGTTCTTATGCACAAAATAAGGGTTAATTATGGTACCTTCTTGAAAAGAGTAACCTCTTGAAAATATTGCATGGTTGGTTCTTGATTTAAGTGTATAAAAGGTTAAGTTAAACTTGTTATGGTTTCCTAATTTTATGCATAAAAGATGGTTATCTATGATAATTTCTTGAAATGAAAGCATGGAAAGAAAATATACATGTATAAAGACAATGAAACTAGGTTATATTAATTTCATTTGAAAAAGAAGCGTGTATTTGTTAACTAAATGATGGTAGAATTCTGAAGGAGGAAATATGTTGCACATACATTAAAGAAGAGTTAAAGAAGAGATATTATGACAAGCTCTTACATGCACAAATAATAGTCATTGTATTATAAGGATATGTTCTTTGCATGGATAGAAGAAATATTGAGTTATAATGTTTCTTTAGGAAGAATTATATGTGAGTACTTTATGCTATCATAACTAATATGTTAGTTTCTTTTGGAATAAGATCTAGCATATGCATGTAATATTTGTATTACCTTTCATTGGAAAGAATATACATATACGTATGTGGGAAAAGATAGCATGTTGTGTTAGATTACATTGGAAAAGGTTGTTAGTATAATATTTGAATTTGAAGACATGCATTTGTATGCTTAATTACATTAGTGTTACAGAAAAGAAAACATTCGTTTGCAGGCTCTCTTGTGTTAAGCATTCCTTTGGGAAGACTCTTTTGGAATCTATATGCATTTGCATACATGGAAACAAAATTTGTTATGTTATTTTTCCTCTCATGTACCAAAAGCAATAGCTAAAGAATTAGTTATTTTGATTAAAGTTATGTAAATCACATGCACAAATATCATAACTAATGTATCAATTCTTTTAAATAAATGCTGGGGAGATGTAGCTATTGTCTTGCAGGAATGTTTGCTTATGCGAGGGAAACATTAACATGGTGGTAGGTAAATTATTATGGTTCATGCAGATGAGTGTGAGCTGCAAGATGATCCAATGTACGATGGTCCATTTTAGGTACATCCATGCCACCAAGATATGAAGATATGAATATTAGTGGGTAAATGCTATCTTATTTATTGTAATGGCTTTAAGCTAGATATTTGTATATTTCCTTGCAAGATTTATAAACGATGGTTAAGGGATGGTCTCCCTTATAAGCCATTGAGTGAGGGTTGAACACCCTCACGAGTGTTTAATAATAAAATTAAATGTTTGTTGGTTTTCACCCTACAGGGTTTCCAGGGTATATTGGTGTTCAATGATGTGATTGATTATTGTGTCAAATGGATGATGTTGATTTCTTTCTTGTTTTGATGTTCATAATATCAAGTATGTGATGACTACATAAATAATGAAATGAATGTTCTTGTTTTGATATCTATATGCATTTGCATGCATGAGAACAACATTTGTTATGTTAGTTTTCCTTTCATGCACCAAAAGCAATAGCTAAAGAATTGGTAATTTTGATTATATTTATGTAAATCGCATGCATGAATATCGTAACTGATGTATCAGTTATTTTAAAGAAATACTGGGGATATGTAGCTATTGTGTTGCAAGAATGTGTGCTTATGTGAGGGAAACATTAGTTAATGTGATTTATAACTAGCACATATGCAGTATGTGCCGCTTAAAGGAAGCAGGTCAAGATATTTTACTTTCATGTCATGAATATACATGAGTAAATGGAGAATATTCTCTAGTATAGATTTATGAAATAATTGATTAACACTTTATGAATCTTGACATCAATGTATGTTGAAGGCAACATTAGCAGGGAATGATGGTGACTTGTACAAATGAAATATTATGCTTAACATGGTGGCAGGTAAATGATTATGGTTCCTGCAGATGAGTGTGAGCTGCAGGATGATCCAATGTATGATGGTCCATTGTAGGTAAATTATTATGGTTCATGCAGATGAATGTGATCTACAAGATGTTCCAATGTACGATGGTCCATTGTAGGTAAATGATTATGGTTCATGCAAATTAGTGTGCGCTGCAGGATGATCCAATGTATGATGGTCCATTGTAGGTAAATGATTATGGTTCATGCAGATGAGTGTGAGCTGCAGGATGATCCAATGTACGATGGTCCATTGTAGGTAAATGATTATGGTTCATGCAGATGAGTGTGAGCTGCAGGATGATCCAATGTACGATGGTCCATTGTAGGTACATCTATGCCACCAAGATATGAAGATATGAATATTAGTGGGTAAATGCTATCTTATTTATTGTAATGACTTTAAGCTAGATATTTGTATATTTCCTTGTAAGATTTATAAATGATGGTTAAGGGATAGTCTCCCTTATAAGCCATTGAGTGAGCGTTGAACACCCTCACGAGCGTTAAATAATAAAGTTAAACGTTTGTTGGTTTTCACCCTACAGGGTTTCCAGGGTATATTGGTGTTCAATGATGTGATTGATTATTGTGTCAAATGGATGATGTTGATTCATTCTTGTTGTGATGTTCATAATGTCAAGTATGTGATGACTACGTGAATAATGAAATGAATGGAAGGTTACATCATATAGTTTTATGTTAATGTACTACAATAGAGGTTGTTAATGGTTAGGCAACTTACTATTCTTATTCTAAGGTTACACTATGAATTGGTGAACATTCTATGTAATGATGAGTAAGGAATATTTAATAGTGATTTGGATAGTTACCCGTGAGTAACTTGTATAAATTTTTTTAACTTGACATTTTCATGTAAAGTTATCAATATATGCTACATCATAAAGACTACCAAATATAATTCATCATAAATTTTTTATGATGTAATTTTTAGGAAAATTTTATTTGAATTAATAATTCATCATAAATGTTTTATGATGTAATTTTTAGGAAGAATTTATTTGAATTAATGAATATATTATTAACGATTTTTTATCTAGTAGTTACTCATTCAAAAACTCTTTTAGCATTATTTTTTAAATAAAGATCATTTATATAATAATATTTAAAATTATATATAAAAAATATTATATTTTAATTAAATATTATATTATTTTTAAATTATTTTTTTATAAAAATTAAATAAATAAAAATATCTCTAATCTTCTTTTCAAAAATTTCAATTTGACCACAGTCGAAATGCAATGATATGCAAACAATTGATCTTATTTTAGTTCACTTAAAAACATATATATGGAAATATCTTTACTTGTCTTTGAACTTCAAGGGTTGCATGTTGCAACCATAAAACCCTTATATACTTAAGAAAGAATATACATAGGTTAAATTTTTTTTTTGTGTTTTCATTATCCTATTTAATATAGGAAAATATTAATTTATATAAAATTAATGTAAAGTTAATTTATTTATATAGTTAATAGGATTTAATTTATATTTTTACTTGTGTATTTTTACTAACTATGTTATATATAATAAAGTAATTATGTTATATAAGTTAAATAGATAGAATTAGGATACTTATGTAAATAAGGAAGATAATTATGATAACAAAGGTAAGAATTCAAATTTTAAGGTTGGAAGTCAATTATATGATTTTTTTTTTTTTTAATAATGAAAATATCACAAATTTCCATTTATAAAATATAAATAGCTTAATAAATTTAATCACAACTTTTTGTTAAATTAAGAAAAGAAAGAATATTATTTTTTGTTAAATTTTAAAAACAAAAAAAAATTAACTAACTCCAAGATATCACACCCTAAATTATGCCAACATGAAACTAAAATACTATTTTCATTTATATCAGTTATATGTAATGTTTTGTTAACTAGTTATAGTTAAAAACATGGAAGGAGAAATTTAGGAATGAACCACATAACTCACAGATGAGACTAGTTGCACCCGGAGGCTGCCAAGCACCGATGCTATACATTCATTAATTAATCAAACAAGATTACACATATCTATGTGATTACATTTTCGTTAGGGAGATAAAAAAGGCTGCTAGAAAATATGATATAACACCTAAATAAAAACACAAGCTAAACCACTCACAACCGTTCTCCATTATTTCCAAGTCTCCCCCCTCAATGGATAAAGGGTTGATTTCCACACCTAGTATCTCCCTAAACAATACAAATTTCATCTTTCCAAGAGGCATAGTGAAAATATCAGAAACATTTTCACAAGTATTACAATATTCAAGAATAATTTCTTTGGACTGTGTCTTCTCTCTAGAAAAATGAAACTGAGCATCAACATGCTTTGTTATTGCATGATAAACTGGATTATTTTCCAACTTAATTGAGCTCTAGTTGTCATATTTTATCATTGTAGTATTCTTTTGTTCTTCTCCAACATATTGAAGAACTCTGCTAAAAAAAAAAAACCTTCTTAAGTTGCTTCACAAAAATAATTATACTTTGCATCAATAGATGACAAAGATATAATAGGTTGCTTCTTGCTACTCCATGAAACAATCCTGGATCCAATACTAAAATCTTGACCTATAGTAGATCTCTTATCATCCAAATTACCAACCCAATCTGAATTTGTGTAACCTATCAGCTTAGCATCAAATGAATCAATATACTTAAGACCAAAATCAATTATTCTTTTAAGATACATGAGCATGCCTTTCACTTCTTTCCAATGGCTTTTGATAGGTATCACCATAAACTAACTTAGCACACTAACAAAGTATGCTAAATTATGTATGTTTGTAGTAAGATAATTCAAGCTTCCCACGAGTTGTCTATACATTGTACCATCTAGCTCCTTTGAGCCATCATCAAAATGAAGTTTTACATTCTATTGCATTGGAACAAAATAAATTTTACACTAATCCATTTTGAACTTCTTAAGCAATTATTTGACATACTTACCCTCGAAAACAAAATTATGACAATTATTTAACCACACTTCAAGACCTAAACAATAATGTAACTCAGCAAGATATTTCATCTAAAATACTTGTGACATCTGCACCTTAATTCCATCAATTAATTTAACTAAATTTCCTGTAATAATTAAATCATCAACATACAAAGAAATTAGTACAACATGCCCCTTCGAATCAAATTTGGTACAAATGTTTAGATCACTTTTCCTCCTCATAAAACTATGTTGAAGAAATAATGAATCTATATTTTCATACCACGACCTAGGTGCCTTCTACAACCCATACACATTTTTATTTAATTTGTAAAAAAAATGTTCGTGCCACTTTTTCACAAACCCTTTAGGTTGTGTCAAATACACCTCCTCCTTTAAATAACCATTCAGAGAAGAATATTTTACATCTAACTGGTGAAGATTCCAATGGTTCTTTGTAGGTAATGCAATCAACAATCTAATAGTGTTTAGTTTAGCTACATGTGCAAATGTTTCTGCACAGTCAATGCCTTCTTTTTGTGAGTACCCTCTTGCAACCAATAAAGCTTTGTATTTATCTACACTGCCATCTTCTTTAAACTTGGGTTTGTACAACCATTTACATCCTATGGGCTCTTTATATTTAGGTAATTCAGTTAATTCTCACGTTTTGTTTTTAATTATATAATTATATTCTTCCTTCATTGCTTTTCTCCATTCTTCATGTTCATTAGATTCATTGAAAATCATGGGTTCTATGTCATTTAAAACAATACTCATCAAGGCATAGGCCTTATTCCTTTAAGATAGAAAAATACGACAAGTAGATCTCCTTGGCACTTCATTGTCTCCATCTTTGTTCTTTGGAGTTTCTACTCCACCTTTGGGGGAGCTCTGATTACTGTTGGTGTCCATATCAATGGATTATTCCTCAAGATTTTGTTGCTATTTTTCTTTAGCTTCTTCTATAATATCTTTAACTTCTGGAAGTATGTTCCAACTTTCATAATTGTTGTCCTTGTTTCCTTCATCTTCTTGCTCATGGAAAATTACATCTCTACTTGAAAATACTTTATGATTAGAGGGATGAAACATTTTATAAGCTTTAAATTTTGAACAGTATCCTACAAAAAAACATTTATTTATGTTCTCCTTCGGAATATGTGCAAAAGCCTTACACCCAAATACCCTCAAAAGATGAATTGTTGGTTTAAAATAAAATAAGGTTTTGAATGGGATCTTGAGATCAAGATACATTGTTGGACTTATTTTTTGTAAATAAATAGTAGTGCTAATGGCCTCTGCCCAAAAATAATTTGAGAGATTCTTACATTTAATCATATTTCAGGCACACTCCACTAACATTATGTTTTTCCTTTCTGCACCACCATTCTGTTGTGGAGCGTAGGGTACTATAAATTAATGCACTATTCCATGAGCCTTGCAATACTTGATGAAGTTTCCCTAATCTGAAATTAAAAATTTAAGGTTTCTTGAAAAAGTTTGCAAGCTAGTTTATGTCTTGTGGGCAATGTATCAAAATTGAAAAATTGAATAAACTTAATGAGTTTAGTTAAGTTTCGTAGATTTAATCAAGGAAAAATAGACAATATGCAACATCACAAAAACTGTACTTTGATGATGGAGTTCACCCCTCGTGGGCTATGTCTCCAGGTCCCATCTTCCAATATTGTCCCTTTATACTATATGCTAAAAATGTAAATTAAGTAAACATTCAATGCTAAAATCACAAAAATAATCCTGCCATTGTGTCTAGAACACCCAAAAACCCCTATGTAGGCTCTTCTTGGGCTAAAAAAGGACACAAAATGGCCAACTTAGGTCTTTTTCTCCATTTTTTTGTTATTTGTCTTGCAAAATGACAAAACTCAATAACCAAACAATGAAAATCCTCATTTGGAAACTCTCTAGGCGACAAATTTGTGTCGGTGCAACAAAAATTCCGCCGAAATTGGTGCATTTTTTCGAATGGATAATCGCGCCAATGAGTGTCACGCCCCTAATCCTTTCTCAGCTTTCGGTCATATGAGGTCCATGTGGCCAAGGGCACGAGCCAAAGGCCACACACCTGTTGGCATTTCACACCTGATTGCTTTGGTTTCCATGTGGCCGCAAGTTGAGGCCACACACCAACCGTGACTCGTAGCCCTCTGCCTATAGTCACGGTTGAGTGTATGAGACCAAGGATTTGGTTAAATGCCCGCCCACTCTGCCTTCTGCCATGGGTACGTCACATACCATACGCTGTGAGGCTGGGGCATGTGCCCCGCCCCCTCTGCCAAACGTAAAACCATTAAACTTTAAACCTTAATTCGCTTATAGTATTAAACAAGCAACACATTTGGTCTTATGGTTCGACAATCGGTTGTTGGAAATGAGGTCATGGGTTCGATGCCCCACTAGGTCTGTCAGCCTACCCAACAAACTTTGGCATAAATCTTGAAGGCCATGTGGCGCCTGATGATTGTTCCAACCCAAACCTCAATAACCAATGAAACTACGCCATTTATCCTTGTATGATCATGGCATATCTTTTCACTTGATTGGTCTGTACTACACATCGTACCACCCAATAATCCTATTAATGTTAGCTCCATGCCACCTGTATGGTCTGCCTAGTCATCAGGCTAATCAACCTTGCAAGTTGACTTTTAGAGGTTTGCCGAAAACTTCAGAACGCGATAATTTTCACATAATATGTTGAATTGAGGCAATTCAAGCATTGTTGGAATCAGAACAAGAAGATACACAATTTGGCACTAGTTTCGAAATATTTTTAGCACTTTAATTTTTTAGCATACATTTTATCCCCTTTATCATTCTTCCCCACTTAAAATTTTTGAACCACCAAAAATCTGTTTTTACTCAACAAGTGAAAATACAACTCAAAATTAAATATTGCTTTAAGTGATTTTTTTTGTTTGAGCCAATTGTCTCCGCAAGTCAAATAACCAAAGACAACCAAAGCGAGGCAAGGCATTGAGAAGGAAGAACGCACAAGTGGCTTAAAAGTAAAAGGTTATGTAATTATAATTAATATGAATTAAAAATTAATAAGTAAACTAAAGTAACACAATGCAACGTGGTAATGCTAATATATAAAACATGGTTCTTTTACGGTTAAACTTATTTATTATTTATTGTATTCCAAGTATTATATTAAAAAATGTTAAAAATTAAAGTTTAAATATTATATCATAAGTTTTATTGAGTGGAATATTGAGAATAAGGATTTTGAAATGACATTTGATAAAAATTACTCAATGAGATTTTTTTATTTTTATTTATATTAAGTGTTAGATTTAAGATTATTAAATGGATGAAATTTAGGAATTTAATTTTATTTAATTTTAAAATTAAATAAATTTAGTTTAAATATATTTTATATATTTTTAAATTTTTAACTTTTAATATTTTTGGTTTTTTTATAAAATTATTTTAAAAATATATTATTATTATTATTATTATTATTAAAATTTAATAGTTAGAATTTAAAATTTACTTTTCTTAATCATATAAGAGCTACATTAAATTAATATATTTAAACAAATTGCTTACCTAATACATGAAAAAAAGAAGCACATAATTATATTGGATTATGAGATTGATTTCATATAGTCATTGAGTGGCATGCATGGAGGCTTTTTGTTCCTCTCAGTTACTGTCCAAACTTTTTTAAGAGTTGAACTAGTTACTAAATTATCAAATTCCAATTTAATTGATCTAGATGTTACTTATTTTTAATATGTCAACTTTCTCTCTAGCTTGCTAATGAGTGAGGGCTAGAATAACCTAAGTTCCTTGTCACAAATCAAGAGAGATATGATCATCTTTCTATGAACTCAAAGGATCTAAATCTAGTTGAATTTCTTAAAAAATCAGGCTTAGAAAATTTGGAGGATCCTTCTAAGATGGCACTCTATTGGAGTGCAAAATCAAAAGATGTTCTTCTTAGATCCCTTGGGAGAATGAGTTTGAATGTGAGTTTATTTAAAACAATGTCTACATCATAGTGGAACACATTCATAATTCAATTTCTAATTCCAAGAGTAGTTTCTACCCATTAGATTAATTGTTACTGGAAATCTTTGGTGAAATCCATTTATATGCATATCTTCAAATGCAAGCCATTTTCATAGTTGCGAAGTGAAATTTCCCCAAAATCAATCCAATAATTCATAAAGAGGATAAACCTCAAAATGCATGGGTGGATTTGGGATCCTTTCCCATTGAAGAGTTGATGAAAGATAATCCACGAAAGTTGAAAGGAATCTAAGCATTATGCACAAACATCAAATTTCCCCAAAACCATGGACTAGAATTAACCCCCTTTTCTTAAAGTTCATAAAGTTCATTCCCTCACACCTCACACATGCTACACCTTAAAAATAAAGAAAATGATAAAGATGACCCCCTCACTCCTACCCTACAATCATAAGCTTCATTCCCTCACACCTACCCTACAATCATAAGATTCAAGCCCTCACACTTGCTACACCTTAAAAATAAAGATAAAGATTCATGCTAATAAGACAGTAAATAAAGAACACATTTCTATATGAGGAAAATAAACAATTTTTTTTAAGGTTAGGTGATGAGACTACCCAAGGGATATCGACCTAGTGACCATCACATAAAGGAGCGCCTTAATGTAATATCCCTTTTCAGGAATGGCTAGCAATCCATGGTTAGAAAACACATTTTCCAGAAATGGAGGCAGCGAGATTTCATACCAAGACCTGGATCCCTTAGACCAATGTGTCTAAGACCAAAATCCAAGAGGTGGGACCAAATAAATCCTTCTAAGGTGGTTAAACAGATCTACCACACTTAGATGTCCTCAGAAAATGCCCAATGAAGGGACTGCAACATATACAAGAACAAGAGGTGGAGAAACAACGCTATTCTATGAAGTCTGCATACATGAAGAAGTAGATAGCCAACATATTTTTTATATAGCAGCAAATGTATACAATGTGTGGAGCAATCAATCACTCCATCTAGGCAATGGAAGCCTCAATGTGACATATACATGATAATGGAAAACACTGCTACATGAAAGAGAGCCTTGGCTAAAATAACGCAGGTTATAGGAGTTACTGCATAATAAAAAATGACAATATAATGATATGACAATATCAGCTCAAAGAAATGAGGGGGAGCAAGCTCTCAACCCTTAAAAACACTAATACATCAAAATACACAATCCTTGGAAGGATTGGCTACAATATACATGAAATTGGAAAATCTGCAGAACTGCCTGAGTTGCTGGGCAGCAAGTGCAACTCAATACTAGAAATACTTGGAGATGGCTGAAGATGATGCTCAAACTGAAACAAACCTGCTCCAATGGATCTCTCAATGCAAGGTTGATCCCAGCACTGAAGATCTTGTCCTCCAAAACGCTGTTGCAACCTCTCACTGCAAGTGTGCACTGAAATAACACAGTCTTGAGGATGAAATGCGCTGTTTATGATGGGAGATGTTGGCCTTGGTGCCAAGATGTGAAAAATAGCTCTGAAATCCCTTTCACTAACCTCCCGCAGCAAGAGAAACTCCCTCCTCTAAAATATAAGCCAAAGAGAAGTGTTGTGGAACCCTCCACTGCAATGCCCCAGCAACATTGCGTTATTCTTGAGCAGAAATAACGATGTATCTGAAGAATGGCTTTGGCCTTGAGCCAAGATGTGGAAAAGATGAAGTGCAATCCTTCAAGAGGCCTCTCAAGAAGGAAAGGAAATCCTAAATATGAATCCCTCGTGCTAAGCAGCACTGCAACTCTGTTGAACAGCCAGAATGTGCAATTTGTCTGAATAGACAAATAATCAAATGATCCAAGATTATGTCTCTATGGTTGCCTCCTCCTCTTCTTATACAAGTGAATTCTTCTTGGCCATGGACCCCTCACATTAGGGTTTCATCCACAAGGAATATTTCTCCCTCCAAAACTGCACTGTCTTCTCATGCAAGCTACACCTCTTTAGGCAGCGTTGTTGACTTGGTCAAACTTGACCTTGTCCTCATGCATTTGCCCCTTTTCACACTGGAAGGTGCAAAATAAAGTTGCTCCATTGATCCTTTTCACACTATGAAGAATCTTATTCCTACTCATGGGCCTTTTACCCATTTTATTCACCTCCTAAGTGAAATTAGCAAAAATTAATATTCCAATTTGTTGCATGCAAATTTTGGAATATTATAGTCCTCCCCTCTCAAAGATAGCTTGTCCTCAAGCAAGTGAAAGGATAGACTGATTTCTCTTCTCCTCTCCCTGTAGCATCCCTATATGATGATCTCCTCCAAGGAAAGTGATGATATCTCATCAATCAAATCCCCACAAAGCTCCTCCTCAGCATGTAAGTCAGCTATCAAGCTATCATCATGTTAAAGTGAAATACTCAAGAGGATAGCAAAGTGATGTCTAGAGGTCCCCTTGAAGAATTGGATCTGAAATGAAATGGGAACTATCTTTCCCATATGGATCCTCCATCTCCAAGCTATGATCCATGCAAAATGAGCCACCTTCCAACTAGGCAACTCCTGAAAGTTGTCATCCACCTTTGGCTCCAACAAAGTAGGTGGGATGAAAATATGCACATGGTAGACTATGTGGCCTACCCCACGATGTCCATCTCTCCACTTATGATAAGTGTAGAGTGCTGGCTGTCCATGGGCTGCAATAATTTTGCCCTCATGAGGAAAAATGAGGACTAGACCTTCCAATATCTCTTCCCCAACGCTGCAAATCAAGCTGGCCCAAGTATCTCCATATATGATGAGTTGGAAGTCATCATCATATGGTATTTCCTCCATCATATGGCTCACCTCATAAAGAGATAAGTGTGCTATCAAGGTGACCATACCATATCCCATGCTTCCCTTAGAACATGTAGTGCAAATAGTGTGAGGAATTTCTCCCTCAAAGGACACATCCATACAATGTGCCTCCCTCCCGAGCATGCTCCTCATAAGAATAGAAACAATAGAGCCATAGGGAGAAAAAATGAGAATCATACTTGCTGCCATATGCAATAAAGGAGAAGGACAATGGTCCCTCAAGTGCAACCTTGATAATGACTTCTAGAAAATGAATCAAAACATAAACCTAACTTGTCCAATTCTTTTGTCAAAGGTATTTTGAAAGAGATTGAGAGATGGTCAGCTAAGTATACAAATTCTCCTAACTAAACAACTAAACAATCAGCTTATAATGAGACAAAATTTTATCCATGTTTAAAGATTTGTGGAAACATGTTTGGAGAAAAATATTGTTGACATCATAAGATCTTCTACTCTAAGACTAGCTCCTAACTTTATTCTGCAATTTAGTTTGACACCTCTACACTTCACTCAAAGGTTATAGATTTCCTTGAATAGTCTTTTGAGGAAAGGTTTGTTTGTGAGATGATAAAGGAAATTGCAAAAGTACCTCAAGCCTTGGAATGATATTGTCTTCTGTTCATATGGTTATGAATCAATTATAGATTTGGAACAAGAAGAGGTTTTGTAAATAATGAAGGCTATTTGGTTAAGTCTAACAACTGAAGTAATCTAATATGCAGTGGATGACAACTAAATGTGGAGTGAAAATGCAATGAGTTAAGCTAAAACTGAACTTGAGATGTCACTAGTCTAAAACAATGCTGAACTAACAAGTCATTATCAAACTCAAAACAAAATAACAGAGCATGAGTTAAATGAAATTAGACTCCGGAGTATCCTAACTAAGTTATCATGCATTAATCTATGGGATTATACAGCTTGTCTTGTCCATCATGATTAGTATTTTGGAAGAGTTTCTTAGAACAATTCTGACTGTACAATTCAGTGCAATTGCAAACTTAAAGACTGAAAGCAATTTAAAAACTAAGATAACACAGCTATCTCATACCCATCATTATGATATTTTGGAAAAGCGTTTTAAGAGCAAGAACAACTATGTTCTTGTTGAGTCCCGAATTTGTCTCTTTTCCATACACTTTTCCATATCTCTTTCACTCACCTAAACCTCCAAAATTGTCAATATCTCATGTGCAAAAGGGTATCTAACATGGTTTTTAATTATGTTTGTGTGTTTTCTATTTGATTTAGATTTTGTTCATGCAATTTGCGAGAAACTTGTCACTTTCCGCGGCCGAAAGTACCCAACTTTCCGCGGCTATTTTGTGGAAATCAATGTTCGCAGTGTCAACGAAGGAAACAAGCCACATGGGCGAGTCTAGGAATGACAAGGACATGGTTCGTGTCCTATTGGTTCAATGAAATTCGTCGGAAAGCCGCGGTCAAAGCCATCCCACGTGGAAATTGGCCCCAGCCAGGTTCTATGTCGGTACAGACCTACGATTTCGTGGCATAGAAACATCCATACGGCCGTTTCCCAAGCTTGTGGAAGTTAATTGACATCTGTGCAAAGTTCTGGAGTTGAATTTAAGCGCCCACCTTCCATAGATCCGTTTCCCAACATGGCCATACTCCTAAATCCGTGGCCTTCGTGGTCTACGTGCTGGCTGCTATCATAAACTTCAGGAGACAGTTACATTTTATTGCTTTATAAAGAGCGTTTGCATATGCACGTAGAGTTAGAGTGAATGTGAGTTGATAGTTGTTAGTTGTTAAGTTGATGTGCGTACTTTGTTATGTGGTGATTACGCTGCCTTGAGCCGTAATACCATCACTGTAATGACTTTCCTTTTAATGTGAAAAACTCTGTTTCATAACTTAATTCGTGTTTGAAGATCATACCAGAGCTGCGTAGAGGGCCCCTGCTCAGCCGAGGTTCTGTGTATTAATGTATATATTTTTCATTTCATTTCTTTAAGTAATCATTGTATCATAACCCATTACATGTTCATATTTCATAGTTGTTTTATTTATGTTCATACATTTCTGTAATTTCCATTGCATTCCTGTCTTTTATGTTTTTATGATTGTTAAAATACTGATCAGTTTTCTTGTGCAGGTTTTAGGTAGACACCCAGGGGCATTTTCATAGTATTTTCGCTAATGATATGAAACTGATATTATTCTGCTGCTAGTTTTCTTTCACAGTCTTTGTTTAACTTCAGTTTTGTTTTGTGCATTTCAGTTTTGTTTATCTGATTCAATAGTTAAAATTAGACATATTAAGCTACTCATAGTGTCCTCAGCTACCTCCGAAAGCCACAGCTGGACTGATGGTGAGGGGCCGCATGATGAGATGTGTAGTTTAGTATTAGTTTCCTTTCTGCAAAATTAGATATATTAAGCTGCTCATAGCGTCTTCAGTTTCCTCCGAAAGCCACAGCTGGACTGATGGTGAGGGGCTGCATGATGAAGTGTGTAGTTTAGTATTAGTTTCTTTTCTGCAAACTTAAATATATTGAATCATGTATGACATCTTCAATTGCCTCTGAAAGCCACAGCTGGACTGATGGCGAGGGATTGAATCATGTGTGTATGGTTTAGTATTAGTTTACTTTCTGCAAATTAAATATCAGTTACACAAGTTGTTTATGATTACTTCCCCAAGTCATAGCTGGTCTAATGATGAAGGGTCAGAAAATGAATTGATGTAATCTGGTTTAGATTTCTTTCATTGCAACTTTGAATTTCCATAAGCGTAGTTTCTTTTGTGTTCAGTTGGCAGCAAGAATAGTTTAGTTTTCATATTCACTAGTTTCTTGTTTTGATTCATTAGATTAACAACACTTTCCATTTCAACAGTTTACTTTCTTTTGTCATTGTAATTCCAATTTGCTTTTGAAGTTTCGAGATTGGAAAATCATTATAGGGGAATATCATTTCCTTGAACAATTATAACCAAGCTTGTTTCTCACTTTAGAATTTCCATTTCACCTTAGAAAGACCATAAACGACAAAAAGATAAGAAAGAGGTTATCTTGCACATATAGTGCGCCGCACTTCATCAGCTTACGATTTCCGGATTGACAATTAAATGCAGCAATTTAGGACACACTAAATTGACCAAACATTTTGGCGCCGTTGCCGGGGAAGTGTAACTAGGTAGCCAATTTCTTAAAAAAAACACATAAAATCATAAAAGAAGGGAAAACTTGATAACTTCTTGAAGTATGCTCTCCTCTTGCACCTAGTGTGATCTAGAGGATCAGAAAAGAGAGTTATTGGTTTAGTAATTTCTTAAGTATGCTCTCTTCTTGCACCTAGTGTGATCTGGAAGATCAGAAAGAGAATTATTAGCCCAACTTTTGTTAAAAAAAAAAAACTAAAAAAAAAAAAAAAAAAAAAATGACATGCATAGAGCAAGAGATTCTAGGGGAAGGTTTATAGCTAAAGCCAAGAGTTCGATTTTTACAACTCCATCTTCTTCAAGGCATAGACCAGATTCACCATCATCTACCCCTAGCCTTAAGATTTTTGGAAGCCAAAGAACAGCTTAATTAGAGGATTCTCCTACACCACCTATTAAAGCCTACTTTGAAAACAAAGAAACTTTCTCTCATCCTTCCTTGATAGAAGAACTAGAGGAATATAAGGACTCTAAAGAAGCTATCATGGCAGAGGAAGTAATAAATAGAGGTGGAGATAGAGGAGGAGGAGATAATGAAGATAACAATGGTGAAGGAAATAATGGTAGAAATAGGGGCGATTTTCTTGGATTCCCTATAGTTGATGAGGAAACTCATGCAACAATGAAAAATATTTCACCATCTGTTCTCCCTAACTTTTATGGATTACGAAGTGAAGATCCTGAAACATTTCTATTTGAGTTTGAAGTAGTGTGCCGAACTTATGACTATATGGAAGATTCTCAAAAACTCAAACTATTTCCTTCAACCTTGAAGGGATCTGCTTTGAAATGGTTCATGGGATTAGCCACTCAATCTATCGGGACTTGGAATGATATGAAACAAACATTTTTGGATAGATACTTGGATTATTGTATGCCCACCAATCACAAGGATGAGGTATTCAAAATGATGCAAAAAGAAGATGAAAATTTGGAAGACTTAATTGAAAGATTTCAATACAACTTGAAAAAAGCAAAGATGAGCAACTTAGATAATGAAACCTTGAAAGCCCTCCTATTAAAAACCATTAGAGATGAATGGATAGACATTTTAAACATGATGGGTAAAGGAGACATTTCTCAACTCCCATTTCATGATATAACAGAACTATGTATCCAATTCTCAAGGGGAAGATCTAAAACTGGAAAAGGGCCTGGGGATTCTTCTCTTATTAGGGCTAACAAATCTGCAACTGGATCAGTAAGTAGGGCAGAGATTGGTAATATGCTTGATGAGTTTAAAACTGATATCTTAGGGGGTCTTAGTGAACAACTAGACACCCTTAAAATCCAAAACAAGCAGAAAGCAGAAACGGATGCTTTAGCCATCTTTTGTCCGAAATGTAGAAAGAAACATGCTTTAAGGGAATGTCCCTTGGATGCAAAAGTTGTAGAAACATGTATGATTTGCTCGGAAAATCATGAAATCAAGGATTGTCCTTCAATCCCTGGACTCAAAGTTGTTTTTCAAGAAGATCCAAATTCAATAGAATCTCTCTGTTTTGTCGCAAGGAGACCTTGGCAGGGACAACAATCTCAAGGGTTTAATAACCCTATGAATCTTCAAACCCCACCAAATTGGAATCCTTGGCAACAACCTTGGCCCCAACATCAAAACTCATATCAGCCATGGGTACAAGGGATGCAAAATCCTTATGGGAGATTTACTCAATTTTATCAATATCCTCCATCTTTTCAAAACCAACAAGCTCCACAATTTCCAAGCCAAAATCCACAACAACTTTCATTGCCATTTCCACAACATCAACCTTCTCAACAAAATACAAATCCTCAACTCATGCTCCCATACCAACAGAAGACAAATCAACTTCCAGCTCAGCCAATGCCAAATCCTAACAATAAGAATCCTCAAACTACTTATATGGTAGAAGGACAACAATTTCCTACCTATATGATTGTTCCTCTCAACGATGTACAACTCAGATCTGGTAGAGTTTTAGAAAAACCTTCTATAGACATTCAAAAGCAAGATACCTCTGAGGAGGACTCTCTTCAAGTCGATAAGGGTTCTGAGGAAGAATCTCTTCAAAATTCAAAAATTCAAAAAGAAAAAGAAAAGCTAGCATCCACAACTCCTATAGTTGAGCAACATGTATCTTCATCTACACCTCCTTTTCCAGAAAGACTACAAATTGATAAGGGGGTGGAAAAACAAATTTTGTTGCCTAACTATGACTTTCTAGATGAATTGAATAATGTTTGTATCAAGATTCCATTGCTACAAGCCATTCGAGAAATTCCTATTCTAGCAAAAACCATAAAGGAGTTGAGTTTCAAAAGACCAGGAAGAAAGATAAAAGACACAAGAAGAATCCACCTGGTAGGAAAGATTGCAGACATTATGATGGGAAAAATTACCATGCAGAAGTATGTAGATCCAGGAAGTCCAATTGTCAAGACACATATAAATGGGATAGAAATTCCAAACACATTGATTGACTTAGGGGCTGCTATCAACATTATGAGTAGACAGACTATGGAACAGTTAAACTTCCTAACCTTCTTTTTACACCTACTTTATTGCAACTTGCAGATCGATCGGTTATTAAACCAGATGGTGTATTAGAAGATATTTCAGTCTCCTTAGATTCTTGGGAATATCCAGTAGACTTTATGATTTTGAGTCCCAAAAGCAATCTAGGAGGACATCCAATTATCTTAGGAAGACCTTGGCTGGCCACAGCTGATGCTTTTATTAGTTGTAGATCTGGAGACATGTACATTTCTAATGGTAATTCGAAAAAGAAATTCAATTTGTATCCTCCCGCAAGAGCAATTACAGAAATAGGAGACAATGAATGGGTCGATGATGAGAACACTATACAACCTGTCTTTACCATTTCTGAAGTTAGTGAGGATAGTCAAATTCTGAACACATTAGAAAATTTTGAGATAACTTCAGAATATGACCCCACACAATTTCAGTTGGAATCTGACATAGAATATTTATCATCAAGACAAATGTCTCTTTACTCTATGGAAGAATTTGGTAATTCTGTTTTTGAGATTTTTCCGGAAAAGACATTGAATATCAATAAACATCTGGAGAAGTCACAACAAGAAGAACTAACCAGAATCTTGCAAAAACATTCTACTGCATTTGCATGGGAGTATACTGACATGAAGGGTATTGATCCTAAGACTTGCATCCATCATATCTATAGTGAGGAAAACAGTAGACCAATCAGACAACCTCAAAGAAGGATGAATCCAAATCTTAGGGAGATAGTGAAGGAAGAGCTCCAAAAACTTCTCAATGTAAACTTCATTTATCCAATTTCAGATAGCCGATGGGTTTCTCCTTTGGTTATAGTACCTAAAAAGAATGGCAAATGGAGAGTATGCATTGATTACAGGGAGTTGAACAAAGCAACTTTGAAGGATCACTTTCCTTTGCCTTTTATTGATCAGGTATTAGATACATTAGCAGGTAAAAAGTACTTTTCATTCTTGGATGGTTTTCGTGGCTATAATCAAATTCAGGTAGCACCTGAAGATCAAGATAAGACCACATTTACTTGTCCTTGGGGAACTTTTGCCTACCGAGTGCTTCCTTTTGGGTTATGTAATGCACCAGCGACATTCCAAAGAGCAGTACTAGGAATTTTTTCTGATCTAATCCATGATTTTGTAAAGGTTTATATGGATGATTTTACAGTTTATGGTAATACATTTGAAGAGGCATTAGAAAATTTGGAAAAAGTTCTCATAAGATGTAAAGAAACAAACCTTTCATTAAGCCATGAAAAATGCTTTATGATGTTTACTGAAGGGATTGTTTCAGGACATCATATTTCAGGAGATGGAATTAAAGTTGATAGATCAAAAGTTGAAGTCATCTCCAAGTTGCCTATTCCAAATTGTCAAAGAGATGTTAGAAGTTTTCTAGGATTTATTGGTTACTATAGAAGATTTATAGAGAACTTCACTAAAATAGCATCTCCACTCTTCAAGTTGCTTACAAAAGACTGTGAATTTAAATGGGATCCTGATTGTCAATCCGCTTTTGAAACTTTGAATACAAGAATATCTGAAGCACCTGTCTTGAGAGGACCAAATTGGAAACTTCCTTTCCATATTTCTACAGATGCTTCAGATACAGCTCTTGGAGCTGTGTTGGGTCAAAAAGATTTAATTCCTTATGCCATTTATTACACCGGTAAAAATTTGACTCCCACAGAGTTGAACTATACTGTGACTGAAAAAGGGTTCTTAGCTGTTGTTCATGCAATTAATAAGTTTAGACATTACATAACAGGCTATGAAACTTTTATTCATACTGACCATTCTGCAATTAGATATTTAATGAATAAACCTATTACTAATGGCAGAGTGACAAGATGGCTCTTACTTTGCAAGAATTCAATATTATTGTGTTGGATAGACCAGGAAAACAGAATACAGTAGCTGATTTCTTGTCTAGGATTCAGAATACTAAAGAAGATTCTCCTGTAGAGGATAAGTTTCCTGATGAATACTTGTTTGCAGTAACTATTAAGACTCCTTGGTATGCAGATATTGCTAACTATTTGGTTACGGGGAAACTACCTTCACATTTATTTCCAAGTGAAAAACGAAAAATTATTCAGGAGAGTTCAAAATATTCATGGATTTCTAACGAATTGTTTAAAACAGGGCCAGATCTTGTGATCAGAAGATGTGTCGGGGAAGATGAAATGCCTGATATTCTTAAGGCATGTCATGATGAACCATGCGGCGGACACTTTGCGGACAAAAGGACGGCCTATAAAATCCTTTCCTTGGGATATTATTGGCCTTCTCTCTTCAAAGATGCAAAACAATATGTCAAAAGGTGTGATAACTGCCAAAGAGTAGGGAAACCTACCCTCTCAAATGAAATGCCATTGCAAGCACAGGTACTCATTGAACCCTTTGAAAAATGGGCTTTAGATTTCATTGGACCGATTAATCCACCATCGAAGCAAAAGAAGTATATATTGGTTTGCACTGATTATGTTACTAAATGGGTAGAAGCTAAATCATTAGTATCTGCTACTGAAAATTCAGTTGTTCATTTTCTTTATGAGGATATTTTTACTCGCTTTGGTGTTCCAAGAGAAATTGTAACAGATCAGGGGAGCCAATTTACATCAAATTTGGTGGAGAAGTTGATGGAAGAATACAAAATCAAGCACAGAAGATCTACTCCTTACCATCCACAAGCAAATGGTCAAGTGGAGTCCACAAACAAAGTTCTTGAAAGTATCATCACCAAAGCTGTTCATCTACATAGAAGAGATTGGGCAGAAAGGCTTCCAGAAGCCTTGTGGGCCTACAGAACTACATGGAGGAATACAACAGGACATTCTCCCTATGAACTTGTTTATGGGAAAGAAGTCTTGTTCCCCATTGAGTTCCAAGTCAAGACCTTCAAGATAGCAGTTCAATTGGGAATGGACTTATCGGAAGCCCAAAAGCATAGAATGGAGCAGTTGAATGAGCTAGATGAGATCAGACAAGAAGCAATTCTAAGAACTGATCTAGTTCAATATCAAAGAACTAAGTGGCATGAAAAATATATCAAAGAGAAGAAGTTTCAAGAAGGAGATTGGGCATTGTTATTTGACTCCAAGTTTAAAGACTTTCAAGGGAAATTTCAGACTCATTGGCTTGGGCCATATGAGATTGACAAGGTCTTTAACAATGGAGCTGTAAGAATCAAGACCATTGATGAGTTTCTAACTCCTCTTTTAGTGAATGGCCATAGATTGAAAGTTTATCATAAGCCACTCTCTAAAGAGGATTTTGTCAAGTTGTTTCAAGAAAGTTCTGCAATCAGGCTGGTACAGAAGAATCCTTCTTCTCTACCAAGCTAGTTTTTGTTTTTCAAGTTAAAAAAAAAAAAAAAATAATAAAATAAAAAAAGAGAAAAAAAAAAATAAAAAAAAAGAGAAGAAAAAAAAAAATGGTATAAGCCTGAAAACCAATCATTGATTGGCAGTCTTATACAGAAAATATGGGGTGAAAATCAGGGACACCTGACACTCTATATTTTCCAAAAAAAAAAATTCTGTCTTTTATTTTATCTCACCACCCACTCCATTTCACTTCACTTCACTTCACTTCATTTCATTTCATTTCATTTCACTTCATTCCACTTCATCTCATCCATTCCATCAATAAAAATATTTTTATGACCATTTCCATCTGGTAATTTGTCATTTGTTCATTTCTATTTCAGCCAAGTAATAGCTGTGTCAGTTTCCGCAGCTGACAGCTGTTTCCGCAGCTGACTCCAGTTTCCGCAGCCAGAAGCAGATTCCGCAGCTGCTACTACTCTGTTTTCAAAAAGAATGTACAATTAGTTGTTGTTTTCATAAAATCATGAAATAAAATGCAGGAGAGGATCAATGGGACATTCAAGACACTAATGAAGATCAATCAGTTGAAGACCAAGGGCAAGAGCAAGGATTCCAAAAGTATGAATAAAGTTTATTTCAAATAGTATAAAAGACACATTTTTTTTATGTAATTTTAAACTATGAGCTCTACCCATAACGCACAATGATTATATTGACAATCCGTAACCCTCCACGATCTCTATGTTATCCTCTTGCATTTATTCACAAACGGCTTCATTATTGAAATTCCGACTCTTACTCATGTTCAAATAGCCCACCGAAGATAATGATAAGTATTTGAGTTGACAAAGGACTCTTACAAGCCGCATAACTCCATAATCATTGATTGAAACGTGTTCATATTTATGACACAGCCACCAAAAATTCAAAATGCGGCCGAATGCATTACACTTTGTTAACTTCTTTGTCGTTTCTCTGTCGTGTTACAAAACCTCACTCTACTCATTCTCATTCCCTGTTTCACTCCATTCCGTTCCTTTTATTCACTCTCATTCCCGTATATTCACCCACAGTCTTATTCCATTTTGTGTATGGTGCTCATTTCCGTTTTGTGATAACATCCCCACGGCATTGTGCTCGACTCCGTGTATTCCATCGTTCCACTTCCGCTTAAAACCCTCACAGAGGCAAGCTGTGAAGCACAGAGAAGTAAAATGGGAAAATTATTAAGGGCAGAGCCAGAAGGACCGAAGTTCATAGAGGGATTTCCACAAGCAAAAGAGATGTTGAGAAAAGCTAAATGGCTACGTTTTATTCAGAAATTCTGGGGTTACCACAGAGAA
Source organism: Pinus albicaulis (assembly GCA_034641835.2). Lineage (NCBI taxonomy): Eukaryota > Viridiplantae > Streptophyta > Pinopsida > Pinales > Pinaceae > Pinus > Pinus albicaulis. Next base: position 86,356,300 of record CM076582.1, read on the forward strand.
ATTACCAAAGCGTTTGCAAGATCATTTGATGGCTCGGAAGCAGAAGTGGGAGACCTCAAATTTTTGGTTAATGAAGCATCAATAGCAGCAGCAACAGAGCTTCTTCAGGAAGGAGAACGGTGGTTCAAAAACAAAAGTATCAGTGATGAGGCATGGAGAACAATCCTCCGAAATCAAGGTATGGATATCACTGTTTTCAAAAGAGGAATCCCAGTGCATGCAATAAAAGATGAATGGGCCACTTTATTACTCATTGTTCAGAAATTTATCACATGTGAAGGACGCTTTGGCTCTATGTACATGTATCATACTAGGATATTGATGAATTTCCTTGAAAACCAAACTCTCAATCTTCCTTATTTCCTATTCAATAGCTTGAAGAAAATGGCTGTGACTGTGCAAAAACACCTAGGAGATGTAGAGCCTCATTTATATCATCATGGGCTTATAAAAATTTTGATTGAAAAGGAGCTGAAAGAAAGAGAAGATACTTGGGAACAATTCTTAGTTAGAAACTTCTTTGAAGAACCTCAGGAAATTCCTGAAGGTAAATCAATTAGAAGGAGTAGAAGAAATAAAATGGATGTTGAAACCCAAGTTGCTCCTACACAGGAAGTTCCCGCAGCTAGAACAGCAAAAAGAAGTAGAAGGAAAAGAACAATAGATGAAATCCAAGATACTTCTACTATTACTATGAAGAAAAATGATAAGGAAGAGAGATTGATAAAAAGGAAGAAGAAGGAAATCAAAATTAAGAAGCCAAAAACATCAAAAAGGAAAGAAATTGTTGAGGCTGTCCATAAAACCTCTTCTTCTGAAAAAGAAGATCACCAAATTCTGTCTGAGAGATTAATTTTTCTTCAAAAACAGTCATCTCTATCTAAGAAGGCAAAAACAGGAAAACAAGAACAAAAGGGTAGTGTACCACAGCATGTGAGGAGAAGTAGCAGGCTTAAGGGAAAACTGAGAAAAACACAAATTAAAGGTCCTCATTTCATTGATTTGGGTGAAGACACAACTGAACAGTCTCCAACTGACCATAGTCCATTTCAGTCAGTTAGTGAACCTGACTCCTTTCACTCCCAATCAGACAATGAGTGTACTCCATCTTATTCTCAGCAAAATATTGATGAAAGTTCTCCTCGGCCAAATTTTGAACATAATTCTCCCTTGCAGCATTTTGAGGACAGTCCAATGAAGAAGACACCGGAAGTAGACCCCAAACAGCAGGAGGTCTATGATTATATAGAATCCTTGGAGAAGGCAGCCACAGGTCCAAGCACCTCTTCTACTCAGCCTCATACATTGCAGGATGACTTGGTTCAGTCATTAAAACAGGAGATTTTTGAGCTTAAGCTTTTGAATCGGCATATCAAAAATGAAAATGAAACACTCAAAGAGCAAGGCAAACTGGACAAGATTATCCATGACAATACTATGTTACATTTGGGTATTTGGAAAAAGAAAAATAAGAAGCTAAAAAGGAAATGCCAAAAATTGAGCAGAGCACTTGTGAATATCAAATTCAGGTGCCTCATGAAGAAACCCAGAATGATGGCGGTACCAAAGAAGAAGAGAAGGGGGTTAGATGTGTTGGCTGAAGTATCAAGGCACATGAATTGAACAGAGAGTGTCAAAATTTTGGTTGCATGAGGACATGCAACACCTTCACAGTGGGGGTATGTTGAGTCCCGAATTTGTCTCTTTTCCATACACTTTTCCATATCTTTTTCACTCACCCAAACCTCCAAAATTGTCAATATCATGTGCAAAAGGGTATCTAACATGGTTTTTAATTATGTTTGTGTGTTTTCTATTTGATTTAGATTTTGTTCATACAGCTGCGGAAACTTGTCACTTTCCGCAGCCGCTGCAACTTTCCGCAGCTATTTTGTGGAAATCAATGTTACGGGTGTCAACGAAGGAAACGAGCCACATGGGCAGGCTAGGAATGACAAGGACATGGTTCGTGTCCTATTGGTTCAAGTAAATTCGTCAAGGAAAGCCGCGGTCAAAGCCATCCACGTGGAAGTCAACTGTGGAGTTCTATGTCGGTTGGACTCTGTTTCGTGGCATAGAAACATCCATACGGCCGTTTCCCAAGCTTGTGGAAGTTAATTGACATCTGTGCAAAGTTCTGGAGTTGAATTTAAGCGCCCACCTTCCATAGATCCGTTTCCCAAACATGGCCATACTCCTACATCCGTGGCCTTCGTGGTCTACGTGTTGGCTGCTATCATAAACTTCAGGAAACAGTTACATTTTATTGCTTTATAAAGAGCGTTTGCATACACACGTAGAGTTAGTGAATGTGAGTTGATAGTTGTTAGTTGTTAAGTTGATGTGCGTACTCTGTTATGTGGTGATTACGCTGCCTTGAGCCGTAATACCACCAGCCTGTAATGACTTTCTTTTTAATGTGAAAAACTCTGTTTCATAACTTAATTCGTGTTTGAAGATCATACCAGAGCTGCGTAGAGGGCCCCTGCTCAGCCGAGGTTCTGTGTCTTAATGTATATATTTTTCATTTCATTTCTTTAAGTAATCATTGTATCATAACCCATTACATGTTCATATTTCATAGTTGTTTTATTTCTGTTCATACATTTATGTAATTTCCATTGCATTCCTGTCTTTTATGTTTTTTTATGATTGTTAAAATACTGATCAGTTTTCTTGTGCAGGTTTTAGGTAGACACCCCGGGGCATTTTCATAGTATTTTCGCTAATGATATGAAACTGATATTATTCTGCTGCTAGTTTTCTGTCACAGTCTTTGTTTAACTTCAGTTTTGTTTTGTGCATTTCAGTTTTGTTTATCTGATTCAATAGTTAAAATTAGACATATTAAGCTACTCATAGTGTCTTCAGCTACCACCGAAAGCCACAGCTGGACTGATGGTGAGGGGCTGCATGATGAGATGTGTAGTTTAGTATTAGTTTCCTTTCTGCAAAATTAGATATATTAAGCTGCTCATAGCGTCTTCAGTTTCCTCCGAAAGCCACAGCTGGACTGATGGTGAGGGGCCGCATGATGAAGTGTGTAGTTTAGTATTAGTTTCTTTTCCGCAAACTTAAATATATTGAATCATGTATGACATCTTCAATTGCCTCCGAAAGCCACAGCTGGACTGATGGCGAGGGATTGAATCATGTGTGTATGGTTTAGTATTAGTTTACTTTCTGCAAATTAAATATCGGTTACACAAGTTGTTTATGATTACTTCCACAAGTCATAGCTGGTCTAATGATGAAGGGTCAGAAAATGAATTGATGTAATCTGGTTTAGATTTCTTTCATTGCAATTTTGAATTTCCATAAGCATAGTTTCTTTTGTGTTCAGTTGGCAGCAAGAATAGTTTAGTTTTCATATTCACTAGTTTCTTGTTTTGATTCATTAGATTAACAACACTTTCCATTTCAGCAGTTTACTTTCTTTTGTCATTGTAATTCCAATTTGCTTTTGAAATTTCGAGATTGGAAAATCATTATAGGGGAATATCATTTCCTTGAACAATTATAACCAAGCTTGTTTCTCACTTTAGAATTTCCATTTCACCTTAGAAAGACCATAAACGACAAAAAGATAAGAAAGAGGTTATCTTGCACATATAGTGCGCCGCACTTCATCGGCTTACGATTCCCGGATTG